>JAVKLF010000069.1:1417425-1435294 GCA_034783495.1 Millerichthys robustus | reverse complement strand
AGGCCCTGGGGAAGACCCAGGACACGCTGGAGGGACTATGTCTCTCGGCTGGCCTGGGAACGCCTTGGGATTCCCCCTGAAGAGCTGGAAGAAGTGGCCAGGGAGAGCGAAGTCTGGGCCTCCCTTCTGAAGCTGCTACCCTGCGACCTGACCCCGGATAAGCGGCAGAAAATGGATGGATGGATAATAAGAGAAATTTATGTAACATGTTGCACAAAATGTGACAAAATTGATTTTAAAGTCAAACACCTTTGAGGGTGTTATACTTTTTTTGATTTAGAAAAAAGGAATACAGTCTTTTCAAAACTTACTTTCTGTGGAAGCCAGAACCAAAACTGTACAAGTTTGTTCTCTGTTCTACTGTTTTCAGTATAATAAGTATTTCAGGCACAGTGATAGATTACTAAGAAAAGGGCAAAACCCGAATTCTACATACATCAATAATTTAATAATTTCATTTAATACAGAACCAGACACTAGACTTTAACAAAAGTATTTTCAGCATTACCTCATAGGACTACAACTGTAGAGCTGAGGGAGCAACTGAATGCATGTGTTGAGTCTGCCCTTTCTTTGCTGAGACACAGGAAACACAGCTTTATCACAGAGGAAGCCTGTATCAAAATGCTTCAAAAACAGCCTCATTCTTGAGCGAAGACATATTGGGTGTAAACTATGCCATTGTTGACGTACTGTATAAGCCATGAAAAAAGGCCACACAAGCTTGGAAATGGTTTCAACCTGTGACAAAAAAACCCCAACAAAATCAAGACAGTATTTATCTGGGAAACTAAATAAACACCGTAAGCAGGATAAACAATAAGGAATCATTTAACTACATGACAACTGTTTTTATAATACTTGTAGATGTGAAACTGAATAAGTTGTTTGGATGGAACACTCAGTGCAAGTTAAAGAAGATAAACTTTGGAAACAAATGTATTAAAAAAGGCAAAGGCTTTGAGCCCCTCCACCATATATCGGCTCTAATTGAAGAAAATTGGCACAGTTTCATTAAATCCAGACTTAACACCTAAATCATGGGTCTCCATTTCTGTGGCTACAAGAAAGACTGAGCTGTGCAGATCTTAGCTGTGTGCACTTTATGTATATGGTGATAGACACATGATTAATAGCAATAGAAAATATGTCCAATAGAATGTTGATAATTTCACTGGACTCCAATCCAGAACCACACAGCAATCTGGGGGATGTAAGATGAGGAAAGCCTTTAGTAGCTCGGCCTCTCACATCTCAGCTATGCAAGGTTGGGGGGCCTCAACTAACTCACTCACTCTTCGGTAAGCTAGCAACAATGTGTTGAGTAACATGCACAGTAGCATTTTCATGTTTTGCTGCGGTGGCTTATAACTACTTACAAATAACAAAAGGACAACGTGGAGTGAAAGAAGAAATTGATTGTAACAGCTAAAGAGGAAAATGTGAACAAAAGTGGAAATGTCACATCACCAGTATTGCAAAGTTTATCAACCATTTTTCTTCTGGCCCTTATTTCAAATAGGTAAAATAAAAACTAATCAATAAACATTGATATAGATTAATATAGATTAATATGAAATGCTTACATCACGATACATTTTTAAGCCATATCACCCAGCCCTAGCACAAACTGAATATTTTGTTCAAAAATAATCTCCAACTCTGCAGTGTTGCTAAGCAGAACAGCAGACATTCAAACTTGCATCTCTACAGCTTCCACTTTTGATGTGTTCCATATAAAATGCGCAAATATCTCTGTAAATGTACATGTGATTCCCTGATGTGCGTACTGTATCTTGAAGCTTAATGCTCTATTAACAACAGAGCCTTAATAACAATAATGTTCAGAATATTTATATATTATTTATCAAGCAACATGCAACACATTTCTACTTTAAATTAAAAAGAATCATCAGAGGCCCTGATGATGGTTTTATTAGCATAGTGATGAATTGCTTACTTGACAACACATCTGCAAATTATTCATTAATGACTATTACAAATCTATCAATCTGGGATTTTCACTACAAAGAGTGTGTTCGCTATAAAACACAGGATTCTTGATAGAGTCTGCTGTACATTTTCAGGAAGTCTATTTAAGGCAGTAGCTGACAGTCACATAGCACAAAGTCTGTGTGTGAAATTCTCATAATATTGCAGATTTAGCATAAAGGTATTTACAATACTTGAGCAAAACAGATACAAAGAACAGTATCATAGATCTCCTAATGTGCTCCCTTTTTGCACCAACACAACATGTTTGGCTTTATTTTCTCAGCAGACCTCAGCAGGCAGAGGTTGTCTTTAACCAAACCATTCCTCTGTGGTGTTTCAGGGGCTGTTTTTAGAAGCTGAAGGGACTGCCAAAAATGGCTCACAATCCGAGTTGCATGTCATGAGAAAGGCTGGCTACAGAGGAGCAGGAACAAAAACTATGGTTAAAAGTAGTTCTAGTGATCATAAACATTAAAACCAGATAGAGGGCATAACCCTTTAGTCAAAAATTATCTATTTTATGCAAAATAATGGAACAACTCAAAGGTCAAAATAAGGTGATGTGATATACTAAAATTAAACAAGAATTTTAATAGATTCGTTTATTATGGACCACCGCCAAAGGCAGAAGGGCGATAATGGTTTTGCCCTTATGTGTTTGTTTGTTAGCATAGCACCTCATGATCCCCCAGACTAATTTTAAATTAAACTCTCAGGAAGATTAGTTAGGTCCATGTCTCAGAGAATTCAAGCTTATAATAATAATCAATATAAAGAACATCCTTCAAGACGGAAGATTCCATAGGTTTGGCCAGGAGTTGTAGCTGAGCGTCATTAACAAAACAGCTAGGTCTGTCCCCTGTCAATACCTCTGTCCCTTATCATCATATAATGAAAGTTGAAATATGTATTCCTTTAAGGAATGCTAGGTTTTTTATTATACTGACTTTTTTTCCAATCCCAATTTGGTTTAGGAATCAAGATGTTAGCAACACTGCTGGTCAGACCTCAGGGTAACTGGGTAACAAATGTCAGAAAGCAGGTTGAGAAGATTCATGTGTGTGTAGTAAACAGCTCACACAGGTGATTATTTCTACCCCTTCAGCCTCTGAGCCCGAGACTCTCAAAGCATATCAAAGCATATGTCGAGGACGTTTAACCGCATACATTTACCAACCAATGCAGGGCTCACATTCATCACCTCATTCTTAAGGGGAGATGTTCACACATTAGGGGCACACCACACAATGATGAAGGAACAAACAGACAGACATGTTCATGTTAAACGTCACATATGTCCAGGGTTAAGTCCTAGGAGTGACGCTCTCTGTGGAGTAAGTAGCCTCATAAATCAACTAGGAGCCAGGCTCCTGCAGTAGCAGCTGTTCCCTGGGGGCCCTGAGGTCACACCCATTCAGCTGGTGGCCACTGGCTCCGCTAAAGTCTATCCCCAAATGTCCTCCATTTACCCTCCTCCTCAATTATCCTCCTCCCCCTCCTCTGCTTGTTGTCCTTCCTCCGCCCTCGGCCCATTTGTCTTCCATATCTCCCTCTGACTCCCCTCCACTCATTCTACTTCTACTCCTTCCTCTCTAACTGCCTCCATTTTCTTGATTAAACTGAGCTCCAGAGCTTTCCAACTGAGCTGTGGAGTCAGCATGGTCAGCTGCATTTAGAAGCCTTTCATCCTCCTGCTTCTCTTCAGATGAAACAGCAGAAAGAAGGTCAATTGAAGTTGTACAACGTGCCAGTCATGCCCTGCAAGAGCAGCAAGCCCTTTAGGTTCTGTCAGGCAGTCTGTCTTTGTAATCTGACGTCTTTGTTCATTCTGTTATTCGACTGCCACAGAAGCTTTGTCTCATCTCAGCATCAAAAGTCAAAGCTGTCAGAGATTTCAGACACCTAACGTGGCTCTCCCTGTAAGCTGTCAGCACCTCGTGTGATGTGATTCCTGAGTAATTAGCATAAATCAAGCATTGAAACTCTTTTCATATGACTGGCCTGTTGCTCAAAAGAAGATAACATCCAAAGCGCAGTTCTTTATTAATCACAACAGAACTACCGGTACACTTCACTAATAAACATCACATTGAAAAGCAACAATTTAGAGTTGGGAAACTTATAATGAATTTCTTTTTGCCATTTCGTAGTGCAGATGTCTGCAACCTACAAAACTTCTCTGCAATGGCTCATTGTATCCTTGACCAAAATTAACAGAAATTAATATTTATATTCATGGTGTAACAATACATGTATTTCTACCGGTTTTGTACAGGCACAAAAATAAAAAATATTAAATTAAAATTAAACAATTACTTAGTCTATAACAGTAGCTATTTACTGTAATAGCGGGCACATGTTTTAGTCACAATGGAAAAAAAAAGCTGAGGTTTCTAAACCCTCTACATCGACCAACGCACGGTTGGTTCAGAAAAACATGCGGAAGCTTTAAGACTTGCCTGTTTAATTCAAATCAGCTGTATGGATACAGCTCCAGGTGCCAGAGTTCACAAACAGCTGCAGTGAGGGCAGTCAGAAGGTGCCTGTATGGCAGGCAGTTAACCCACGTAATTGGCACTTTGATAAAGTACTTAGGCAAGCTATTTTTGCATACTTATTTAACATCTTCAATATCAAGCATCATTTTCTCACACTAGCACTTAAGCCAATGAGACGCTACTGAGTGTTTTAATGACATAATATTTTTTTTTTACATTTACTGATTAAGAGAGGTTGTTTGTGTTGCTTTAATTTTGTATGAAGTCTGTAGTCCAAATTAACTAAATCAAACCCTAACCCTGTTTTTTTGCTATATTACATTTTTTAAACGTGTTTTTAGGAGAAACTTTCTGGAGTTTATCAAACTTTATGTGTAACATATGGCCTGTGGGTTATTGTTTACAATACAGACTAAAGCTTGACAAAAATGAGTAAGATGAACAAATTCACAGAGATTTGGAGTAAAAGAGATAAAATAAGGTTAGCATTAACGCTAATATCAAAGCGTGACGGAAACAGAAGCTAAGATAGACACAAAGGCAACATGTTAGGGATAAAAACGCAATTCACATTTGCACATGACTGAAGGAAACATGCACTCAGGTCAATAAAAAGTAAGAATAACTCTGAAATACAGACAAAAACATACTTGTAACATAAACAAAAAATAGGTAAGATGTGCGCAGGTTCGTTGCCAAGAAGGTGACAGGATGGCAGCATTAGAGTTCTATTCAAGTCATTTGTTAAATATTCCTGTATTTTTTCATATCACAAAATAGGGTTATAAAAAACGTAACGTCAGTTTTTTTTTTTCCAATATCGTGCAGCCCTAATACCGACTGGATTAAAAAAGACAGTAAATTCCTGTTGTACAGAACCGTGACCCTCATTCAAAGGTACTCACCGTACTGTGATTTAGGTGTACAACTACCTCCATAATACCCGAACTAAGAAAAGTTAATTATAATTATATAATAGGCCTAAATATAATTATAATTTTGCTGTCCAGTATTTTGCATTATGTGAATAAAATTTCTGTAACAGAATGTTACTATGGAGATATTATTGAAATGTAATTCAACATTTGAACATATTTACATTAAGTGGTTGGGAGTGGGACACAATTCAGTTTAGCTAATTTAATACTATGTTACCTGTAATTAAAATTAAGTGTTCTACAAAATAGGACAAGACATTCTGAGAACAATGTGAATTAAAAGTAAAGCAACAATTATCAAACGTTATTACACAATATTAATAGGTCTAATTAATAATTTACTGGAAATATTTGTTCTATCATTTCAAAGTTGAGTACTACATAATTTCCCACAATAGTGAGGATTCATAGGCCTCCATAAACAGGTTTCAACATTCAACAGTTTTATCTATTTTATTACAGAAAAAAAAATTATATCAGCACTTACAGAAAAATGAACAAAGTGAATTAAAAAAAATTAATTTGTCTTTTTGACTAGATTTCTTTGCTTCTGGATGGGTTTTACTTTGTAGAAAACTTTTTTTTGGGTGACTACAAAGGTAGCAGACCGGCCCCAAGAAAAAATAGTCGGTACATGTTTCAGTGTTGCTTACGACGAACGCGTACCTAAATATGTCATTGCATCTTGGAATTTATTCAGGCTGTGGTGTGTACAGAAGTGCTGTAAAGCGCGTTTACCTCGCCGCTGTGATGTTATATCCGAGGAAACATACAGGAGCAGCAGGCTGCTTTCCTCGTCCTGTGATGAAGATCCGCTACGCAGCCCGCTGCTCAGAAAGCAGCAACTATCTGCCCCGTTGGCACCAGGAGGGCTACTTTCTCCACCGTGAACTCAGAGATTTGGTCAGACACCGAATACCTTTTAACTTCTCTCGAACAAGACAGGGAAGTCCGGCGAAAAAAAGGAAAACAGGAAAGAAACAGCAATAAAAGAAAACGCTATTTCTTCACCGCCAGAGCGAGTCGCTTCGATCTAAATTAGGATAAAGAGGAAAATGAAAAGCGTGCTGCTTCGAGCCGCAGGAGCAAGAATTTACTTCCTTTTGCTTTCCTTCAGAATAAAACCAGTTTTTGGTAAGAGAGTTGGTAAAGATTTTTAAAATGTATTTATTTAATTTACAATGATATAATTCATTTATTGTTTTTTTGCCCTATGTGTTGTATGCTTGATTTTTTAAAACAACAATTTAGAAATTTATAAAATGTTATTTTAAATCTCCTCAAAATCATTTTCAGTTGTTGATGTTTTACTGTAAGAAACAAAATAGTATAATATACTTTAATATGAATTATGTATGGTTATATAAATTAAGTCAAAACAAAACTTAGTTACTGATTTGTTTAATAACATACATTAAAGTGGGGTCTAAAATGTTTTTTCTGTGGGACCCCAAACAGATGTAGAGATAGAGCACGAACCCTATACAGTATATATACAGACATTAGTAGACTGTTATCATTAGGAGCTGCAGTGTTGTAGAAATACTGCAGAACTGACGGTACTAACAGGACAATAACTGGTTGTGTGCAGAATTCCTGGAAGGGTCAGTCTGTGAGTGAAGCAGAATTCAGCTGGTGTTCTCACTGAATGTGTGCTTTTCTGACTGAAATATATTATTTCATGCATCAATTTCTTAATTTGATACATGCTGGATTCATGGTAATGTGTGTTTAAAGACATAACTTTAAAAAAAGGGAATAAAAACACTAAACATATTTTTGCGTTTGTTGTCATACAGGCGCCTATCTCTTTTATTTTGAAGGTTGATGCCTGTAGTTTTCTTTTGAAATCCGGTCAAAAGTTTGAAACTTGACTTGTCAGGCTGCGTCACTGTTTGGCAACCCTGTAATGTAATTGTCTATGGTGTTCACATGTCTAAGTATTAGTCAGTGTTCCTAACAATGTTCATCATCATCATCAAAATCATCGATTTTTTTCTTTAAATATTCAACATTCATTTAACTGTTTATTTTGGTAACATTTGAGTCACCAATTAAAAACAGTCATTCAGTTCACCAGCTTTTCTGCTTATTCCTGTTAAGAGTCACAGAGAGCTTGGACTCGGTGGACCACCCTGGTCAAGTCACTATCCATCACGGGACTATATAGTTAACTATTTTCACTCACACTCAACAGAGCTAACAAACCAACACTCAATTCAATTTGGTTCAGATCAATTCAGTTCAATTTACAGAGAGACAGTTTAGAACAAAATTCATCTCTGAGAGCACTACACGCGTCTACAAGGAGCCCAAATCATATCAAATTAAAAGTATTTCAAATGAATTAAGGTTTAAAACTAAAAAACAGGAAACAAGTAAACAGATTTATTTCATGATTTTATGTAGGCTAAACTTCTTTTATTTATATCTATTTTTCCCCCACAATTTTAGAAACCCCAGAAATCATCTTTTGGATCTGTTTCAGTAAAAAAAATAGTTGTGCTAGTAAAGTATTTATTTGCTCCAAATCCTTTGGCAAAGACACCATGGAAAAATGTAGAAGAAAAGAAACTATTTGGTCCAGGAAGCTCAGCTAATCCTGCTTAGTCTTCTGGGAGTGTTTATCAGGAAATGCAGCTTTTTATGTCCTTTAGCTCCTGAACAAATGTGTCGATGGGGTGAAAAAAGGCACTAAATCTGCTTCAAGTGGTTAGAAACTCTGCATTCATTCCATTGTTTTCTTTTTTAAGTTGAAATGCTCGCCAGTGGTTGTATAACTTGTAACATTTTGATAAAAAATAAAATTCCTGTAGTTATTCAAAGGAGCTCTTACTCTTTAGGACATGAAGTACCCGCTGGCAGAAAGCTTGTTTAAATGATATGAATCAGAATTAAGAAATACAAATGGACACATTGAACTGCATTAATCATGTACTAGAGAAAGCCAAAAGAGAAAAGAAAAAAAAAGAACCAGGACTTCATCAGTGATTCATGAAGACTGTCTGGAAATCCAGACTATATTAGAGACATCTAAATATTTTGACACATCCTGTCAAAAGGAGATATAAAACTGCTGACACACTCATGCACTTTACTTCTTCTCCCCCAGATTCTACCAACTGATTTGCTTTACTTATGATAAAAGTTTAGAAGCTGCCAAATATAAAAACCTAGGAAAGATGCTCATTTCTGTGATATCTATATTAAAGTAAAATAAAACAGAATCACAAAGAAAAAACTTCTACCAATGTAAAAACAGATAAATAAAAACTAATCACAGCAAAACTAAAACCATTATTGTCATAAATTCTGTCATAGTGATTTTGAAATTCAATTCATATCTTTAAGAGAGAGAGAAAAGTAATCTGTAAAGAAGCTGCATTATGTTATAACATTTCACAAAGTTTTGAGCCCTCCTGTGCTGAGTTGAAGTTACTGCAAAGCTACAGGGACCAGCAGAATATCAGAATCAGTAAGGACAGAGCCACCCAGTGGCAGAAGGTTTCAGCTCCATGCACAGAACCTCACAGATTTACAGATTGGTAAATATTGACGATATGATGATGCCATAAATGAGTGGCATAACAATTTTAAATTCAATGAAATAGTGAATGTAACTTAATCATTTAAATGTTTTGTATAGGACGTTGTGCAAAAATAGTAAAAAAAAAAAAAAGATAAATCAATAAACAACTGAAATGGTTATTTTATAAAGTGGACATAAATGTCTGGTTTATCTGTATGTGTACAGCCTTAGTAATTCAAACAAACATGAACATTTGCCAAAGTATCACCAGACCTAAGACTGTCTGTTCTCTAATTAAAGGTTTTCTAGATTGTTAACCAAACTGGCCCATTTTATCTTATATTACCCTCAAATAAAAATGTGCAGCTGAAAACAGCTGCTGGGATGAGCACAGACCTTGTTAGGGTCTCATTAGTGGTCAGTGCCCTCTTTAGATTCTTAACTCTGAGATGTTACAGGAGTTCTGCCCCTCTGGTTTTAGATCGGGACACAAATTTACTTTGTGCTGGATTAAACGAACAGGATGTTTTTTTGTAACAAAAGGCTCGTCTTTAAAAGAGGCCTCTGTGAGACAGACACTAGGACCAATGTTTTTTTGATGTCTCGCTGAACTGATATTCCCATTTTACTTGAATGGAGAAAACAGATGTGCTGAACCAGACCTTACACCAAGCCCGATTTACAAACACCACAACACAATGACTACTAATGCTTTTTTAAGGCATTTGCTGTTTATTTTTTTTCTACAACAGCAAATTACAGAAGCAGTATTGAAAATAAAAGTCCTATTTTCTCATTTTTGTACAAAGAAAAACAAATCGGCACAAAATCTCAATGACGGTACAAAATGAAGCTCTAACATGTACATGTAGGGAGAGGGACATTGCTTTTCAAAAAATCTGGTGTATCTTTAATGATGAAAATCTTCTTAATGTTTTTTTTTTAACATTTTTAATTATATCAGATCATTTGAAACTATATATAAAAAAGAGAAATGAACATAATTTTTCCTGTTTCAATTTTCCTTAGATTTTTTTTCTTTTTTTTTTTACAAATGGATGCTATAAACACATAAACCTCTTTAATAGATTTCTCAGTGCAACATTGTTTCTTTTGAGTCCACGCTACAGAATCCTTTTTCTCTAAACGCTGCAGCTACAGCTCCTCTGTAGCCAAAAGCTCCGGCTGAGGAGAGCGGGTATTGTATTAGAAATGAACAAGCTGAGAGTGTGTGTTCACCACTGCACGACATACAAATATTTAAAAGACATCACCCTTCTCAAAATCTGTTTTTTTAATGATTGATTGAGGTGAGGAACTTCAGTGAGTTCCAGGACTTGTGGGTCCCCACGTCCTTTAAAGTTGTCCCAAAATTCCTCTCGAGTGTGTAATGTTGGGATTGTCTCATCTGACCATCTGCAAACGTCAGTCCTCATAAGTTCACATCATGGTGACTTTTTGCGATTTATTAAGCTTGAAAAAAGATAGAAAAAAAAACAGACTGTCACAGGTTGCTCTTTTCTACGAGTGTCTCCTTATTAATCCCTTATCGGGGGGATTAAGAGTCAAAGCAAGTTCTTCAGTGAAGGGTGACCATGATGAACTGTGGCCCATTGATGAACTGTGGTTTTTCTAGTACTCAGTAGATAAGAAGTCCCAGCAAATAAGAATGGGGGCAACCCTCCTTTGGTAAAGCCTGATTCGGGTGATGCCGCTCAGCTCCCCCTTCATACTCACTTGCACCACTGACCCATTCTAATGACATCAGATCTGACATCACAATGTTATGGCTGCTACATGTGAAACACGTAAAACTCTTGGTGGCCCAAAAATGACCTCAAGCTACACTTTAGTATGTGGGGAAAAGCTGGGCAGATGTGTGCGTGTGTGTCTGGCTAAATTACTGATAGCACCGTCAGTTGGTGGGTGAACCCCCCACACTCCCCACCCTTTATCAGAGTCCTGTTGTGAGGAAGTCAGAAAACAAAGTGCATTCAAGCTGCATTGTCCAGATAGCATTTTCTTCAGTTAACACAGTGATGGTGGAGGTGAAGAGCTGGCTTTGCTTGTACCTAAAGCCGAGCAATGATAGTTGGCGTGTGTGTGTTTATTCTTTTGGTATGCTCATTGACATAAAAATAAGCTTTGCTACAAATTTTAATTCAACAAGACCCACATAAATTATGAAATGACGTTGGATGGCGAGCGGAGAATGTTGTTTTTTTCATGAGCATGTGCTGCTTTAAATCATTCGTACTTTTTGTGTTTTTATGTTTTTTTCTTTGTTTTATGTAAAGTGGATGTTTTGACGACAGATGGCCTGAATACACACTGAAGTTGTCAAAATCACACACCAAAAAACTTTGCTCGCCTAAGCAAGATAATCGAAAACCAACACGACACCTTTTACAAAAGAAACAAAACAAAACAAAATAAAAACAAACAGTGAAGAGCATATTTACACACACACACACAAACCCATGAAAAAAAGGGATACTGCAGCTTTTTTTCCTCCTTTTTACTTTTTATAAAAAGGGCAATAAAATATATTAAAACTTATTTACAAAGTGTGTATTTTTTAGACAGAAAAAAGCACTATGATAAACTATAATCCTATTTTGCAGAAATTTATAAGATAATGTGCCCCTGTTTCCTTTTATTGTAACAAGTACAGTTAAAAACAAACAAAAAAAACAAACAAACAAACAAAAAACACCCAGTTGAACAACGGAGGTCAACCAAAAGGTACTAAAGGCACTGTCAGAACCATACATGAATGAGACCCTCACTGTAGAGTGATGTGGATTCAAGAGGAACGGGTTAAATTCTTTGTGTCACGCCAAGGGAAAAATGTACAGTTTTGCCGGATATGGTTCTTTAAGGATTTTGATACGTCTCTTTCTAAAAAAAAAAAACCTAAAACTAACCAAAAAAAAATGCAGCCTTCACAAATGGATTTGAAAAAAACACAAAAAAACTTTTTTCCCCCAAAAAAGGATAAATACTTTTAACAATATCAATAAATTGGTCTCAACACCAGCATCCGATTGTAAAAATGAATGTAAATCAAAATACAAAATTATAGTATTATCTAAATCATCTGTACATAGTTTTTCCTGTATTTTCTTTTGTACACAGTGTCCCCTACTGGTAGGTTTTGTTACTGCAGCTCCTGAGAAAAGCGTGGATCAGTCCAAACCTCCCACTGGTTCCTGAACCTGACCCTCGTCCAGTGAGTTGAGGGTTTTGGCAGTCCTGTCTACACACATATGTACGAGAGGATATGCCTCGTGACATTTTGTGTGAGCTCCGCCCATCACACAGTCACACGAACGTAGTCCGACTCATCTCACGCCTCAGAGTACGAGCTCTGTACGTTGAGTTTGTCTTTCTTTAGCTTGACACCATCCACTAATTCAAAGTTATAGTTCTCCAGGGCTGATAAGTTCCTCTCAGACATGCCCCCATGTGAGCAAGCGCAGTACAGAACCACACCGCAGATGGCCCCCAGGAAGACTCCTAGGGCGGACATGGCAATGATGGTGATAAGGATGGGGTCAAGTGTCTTCAACATGTTCCCTGCTCCACTGATCTGATTGGTCTCCACAAAGTCAGGATATTCAGTGATTTCCTCAACTGAAAACAAGAACAAACACACAAAGTCAGGGACTGAAACGCTACAGTGTGATTATGAGGAGCAATTGCTTTCCTAAAATGGGGAATGACTTACAGATTTCATTCAGTCTGTCCTCTGGTAGCATCGACTCAGTGGGGGCATCAGGATCTTTAAACAGATACTCTGGTTTAATTCAATGTTGCTACATAGTTTGAGTTCAGGTCGGTCATCAAGAAAAGGTATTGACATTATGAACACTCACCTTCACAGTCTGATATGCTGAGACCATCAAGAACTTTAATATCATCCACAGCTATGTCTCCCCAACTCTTTCTCTCCACAAGACCTTCAATCACGACCTAAAATACAAAAGAAAATCGTTAAGTGACTTTTGGAATGCGTTTGAACTGAAAATGTGCCTATGTGTCAAATCCAGTAAAAACCGACCTTAACCATTTGTTGATTTAAAATGGTTTTGTTAGAATATTTACCGAACATTTCTCTTATTTGAGAGATTTAAATGGGGCTCACCTGATAGGGTTTGCTGGTGCGTGGCATAAGGACACGACCTTCTCTCCAGCGGTTGCCTTGGTGACCACTGACTGTCCATACGAGGATGTCAACAGGTCCATTATCTGTTTGTTTGCGCTGTTTGATATGCAGTGTGCCAATATGCGACCCAAACATGTGGTACCAAAAAGACACACACAGGTCAGAATCCTGGGAGCTGACCACAGGACTCACAAGTCGGGCCACTTCGGTCTCCTGAAGACCAGTCGCTAATGTGTAGATGAAATTCCCAGATCCACCTGTTGAATGAATGAACTTTGTTTACTGACAAAGAAAAACACATAAAACACAATATGTGGCAACAAGATATTGCCATGATTAAATTGGGCCAGTGTACTCACCTGTGTGGTCCATGTTGGGACCAGTGTTGAGAGTTGGGGTGCCACTGGACTGGATCTGCCACTTCGAGCCAGTGTCCTCTGACGTCCAGCTGCAGAAGGATGGATCATTGGCCCAGCCAAAGTCACAGGCAAACCACAGAAAAGCTGTAAGTATAGTGAAGATGGTTCAAGCTCATGAGGGAGATCTCACTTTTGTACAAATGGAGAAATTTTAAAAGCCTGAAAATAACAATAACCTGCTGGCTTGTCATGACTGCAGGAAACAATCAGAAATTTACTCCAATTGTTCAGATTTGATATAAGCACTAGAGGGCACCAAAGTACTGCAGAACAAAAGCTTAATGTCCCATTTGCTGGCTTGGTTAAAGCGCCACACTTAAAAGGGGATTTCACTTTGAGATAGAATGTAAAAAATGGCTGTAACATGAAAAAAGAAGGAACTGACTGCACAGACACCACACTTTCTTTAAATCTTGGCTGCACTTGATGATATCAGTTAATGAATGCAACAGGGCGTGTAAAGGCCTAATAAGGAGACATGCTGGGAACAGCCACTGAATAGTGACAGGGATCAGAAAGACAGGATCTGGACATGATGTCCAGTTTAAAAAGAGACATTCATAGTGTCCTGCTGAGAGACAAGATTTTTTAATGAGAGCAGGGACTTGAAGCTTGAACACAGCTATGATAACAGTGCAGGGGCCTCTTTCCAACAAGCCAGTACCCCGTAGACATGCGGCACACCCAAGAAGCCTCCACAGAGGCCAGAAAACGTGCAAGAGCTTTAAATTTATTTTTTGAAAATTGGATAGAGAAAGCCTTCCAAGAATCACATCGGCAGGAGATGCTAGGTATGTCAGCCATGATTTCACCCTGAGGCATAAAAAGTCTTCAGAGATACAACGAGGCTGCATTTCACATGATAAAATATAAGAGCAAAAATTCCTTTTAATGATGGGAAGGTTTTAACTTGCTTCCACAGGCAATGACTCTATTTGCCCATTAAGCACAAAGGATGAAATTCCTATTTCAAACCACATTATAGAATCCAAGCCACGTTCACATACAAATTCCATTCCCAATTAAAATGGCTTTGGCTTCTCTGTCTTTGTTCCATCATTAAGAGGCTTTGACTGAGGCTAGCAACAACCTCTGGATCAGATGAGCAGCCGCATGACTCACTTGGCTATTGCATTGAAAAAAAAAATAAGAACGATTTTCCCTGCTGAACACCAATGGAAACTACATTGTGGGAGATTAGGGCCCACTCAGACCCAGCCATACACATACACAGAGTACCACGCATGCATCGCCTGATACTCCTAAAATCAAATGGTGTTACTTAAAGACACTAGGTTACTTTTAATGCAAACACACAATTACACACATGCACATTAGCTCCCATCCATTATCATAGCCGCTGCCCCAGCAGACTGCAGACAGACCGGAGAGCCAGCTGACAGAGTGAATGGGATCAGGGTGGAGCCTATGGCCCATTAGCCAAGGTCAGACTGGGGCACAGACTCTCAGCTGGCTGCTGCCTCATCAACCTGCTATAGGAGACACTGCTATGAGTGTTTGTCAGTGGATGAAGCCCCAGAGAACACCTAATTTCCTCTGGTCATCTGCATTGTGATTTCTGTTGCATATTTTTTCTTTGTGTGTGTGTGTGTGTGTTTTTTTTGTGAGTCAGTGATTAGTAATTATGCTGAGAAGGCAGCAGCAGCAGACCACCAGTGCTAATCATCAGCTAACCTTGCATCACACAACCTCCCTCACCCTGTCAGCAGGAGCCTCCCAGGGCCATATCATCAGCTTTAATAACAGATACACATCAGAGGAGAGAGGCTCACTTGTACTGGCATTTATTAGCTAAGTTGTGCTTCCTGATAAACACATGGGAAGGTGTCCAAAACAAACTATGAGTAGTCAAATATTCATTCAGGATATCATCATCATGGTTTGACATCCTTACAGATATCCATTTTCATTTATAAAAATATACTTTTTTAATCACCTGGGATGGTGTCCACTTCAGAAGTAGTGGTCTCTGGAGTCAAGGTGCCACCTGTTAAAATTTAGCACAGTTAGCCTAGTCTTGAATACTGTCAGATTTCTTTGCACAACGCCTCACTAAACTCATGCACTACATATGGAAGCTTAATTAAATTTATTGACACATGCCATTTTTACTTATTTTTTCATTTGGTACAGTAGGTTGCAAAAGTATTCAAACCTGTCATCTTTTATCTATTTTGCTACTTTACAATCTGGAATTTATTTGAATTTTTCACTACAGAAATACTTCCCATTGATGACGCTAAATGGAGAAAAGAACTTGTTCTAAACAATTAGAGCCTGTTGTGAAAGTTTTTGCTACAATTATTGTAGCAAGTTGGAATTATGAAACTTATTATAAATTTTATTTAACTGCTTTTGTGTCTTCTGAAGATAATGGTTGGGCCTTTTAAAGCAAAGATGGTGAATACATATGCATGCAGCCATTTTCAACTTTAAAAAGAAGTATTTTCCTTCATTTAACTTAATTTATCTTAAGTATTTCTGCAGAATTATTACTTAAAATCAAATAAAATAGCCAAAGAAATGCCTGGTTGTGAGACAACAAAATAGAACGAATACCAAGGAGCGAATACTTTAACAACTCACTGTAAATCTGTCAGGAAGTACTAATCTAAGTCTTTTAAAACACATGACCGAGACAGTGCCATGCTCATCATTGGAGACTGCTGGTTAATAAGAAATGCAGGCAGCAATGCAGGGAGTTACTGGGATAGTTGGGCCAAAAGGACTAAGCAGGGCGTAAAGAGGAGTTAGAGAAAAAAAAAATCATGTGAGAGTCAAAACAACAAAAAGAGCCAGGGCTTGCTGGTTGTAAGTGAGTGTGTATCAGTATTACTCCCTCGTGTGAGTTTCAAAAAGTGGAGATAAGACTATTAAACAAGGAGGTAAGAACTACCGATGCACCTAATAAGAGTTTATCAAAGCCAGCGCAAATGTGAATGCATGCATGCATGCTTGTGAGTTAAATGGCTGATCAGCTGCAGTAAAAATAAGTGAAGGGAGCAGACTAAGTGCAAGAAGAAGGAAGGATAGGGGAGTTAAGGGGAAGGAAAGGTTGGTCGCAGTCTCATGAAGGCGATGTTAGCACCTGTCTCGTCGTAGTCATCACCTGTGCCGCTGTGGCAGCTTGCCTGCTCGTCGTCACACTCATCGGACGGGGTAGTGCTTGGGACCACCGTTGTTGGTGGGAGTGTAGGAGCTAAAAGACAAAGAGGTAGACAGACAGTCGACAACATGGATTAGATTTTGAGTTAACCAATATAAACATGTATTAGTGCAGTGGCTGAGAGTGAAAATCTCTGGTTTATGGCTTTGTGTTAGGGATCACATTTGGAAAAAAAGTAAACCATAATTTCCATTTCCCCGCCATTTTTTAGTGCCTGCTTGCCAAGATAAACTGAGTTGTTGCAACGCAATACATTATCCTTTTGTTTAAGCTTTTAGAAATACAATTATTGTCAAAGGATGCTTTAGTCAAAAGTAACTTGCTTAAAGGACAGGAAGGAAACACACTAGACTTTACCAAAAACTTAAGGCTAGAGAGCTAAAGAGCTCAATGAAGCAAACATTTATTTATTTTTTGGAATTGTAATGTCTGTATGTGACTTTTCTTCCCAAATAACCTATGACACTCATCTGCATCCACTTTGCCCTGTCTCTTCTTCCCCTCTCTTGTGTTCTGACCATTGCTGATCCCAATTACTAATAACGTCCACTGTCAGCACCTCTAGTTCTTGCAGCATCATTGTTCTACTTGTCTCCTTCTCAATCATGCATGTATTCTGTCCTGCTTCTCCTCACATTCATTCCTCTTTTTCCCAGAACATACTCCGCCCTCCACCCCACTTCCACTTGCTCCAACTACAGATCACTTAAAACAGTAAACTGCAATAACAACAACAACAAACACATATAAAAACATGTAAGAGCAGCATGCTTTGGCCTCAATTACATACTGGGTTTCTGTGTAGGTTTAAGCTATTAGCATTCCTCTTTTTATGAAGCTGCAGAGGTGTGGGTGTATAAATACTGACTTGAAGCGAGTGCACGATGCCTGAGGCTTGAACAGTTAGAACTATAAGAAGAAAAAAAAAAGAAAAAAAAAAAGGTTTGGGACTGGCTATTAGCAGGGCTACTGTGGTCTATGATTATGGCCGTACTTAACTTGATGTAGGCATAGCTCCAGATCTGCTCCACGCTTCTCTGTCACATAGCTGTTCTGCGGTATGAGTGTGTGTGTGTGTGTGTGTGTGTGTGTGTGTGTGTGTGTGTGTGTGTGTGTGTGTGTGTGTGTGTGTGTG
>JAVKLF010000069.1:1376461-1388772 GCA_034783495.1 Millerichthys robustus | reverse complement strand
AATTAACATCAGTCTGTGATTCAGATATTTTTAGGCCAGCAGAGAAGGCCTTGCAGGCCCTGATGGCCCACCACTGAAATAAATACATCTATGTATTTTTTTTAAGTGTAAGAGCAACAGGTGTTAAGATTTGCTGGCTCAGTTGGTCCAAGCTATGCTTAATAAAAGTACACGCTGCATCAAAAAGATAGCAGTGCTGTCATTCAGGGCAATTATTTGGAGCCATTAGTGGCAAAAATGTACTCAGGAAAACATAATTTTCATGGTAGTCAAGCAGCTGGTGTGATGGCTGCAGATGAGGCCAATAGAAACCAAAATTGCAGGGAGGTATTGCTGGATAGAGCTACTGGGCTACAGTCACTGTAGCTCAAATGAATGTGGCAAACTGTTTTTTTTCCAGCATCACTCAGGCATCTTGCCGGGCCCCTAATTGAAGACCATCAGGCCCACTTGAGTTTGTCCACCAGTGTGGTGAGTGAGGGCTGGAGAGCCATATTGATTTTCTTTCTTCCCGACTTGAAAGCCATGGCGAGTAGCGTTTTGACTCAAAAGAGAGTTGACATTTAGCGTTGCAGCTAAAGTGTAGCCTTGGAGAACAGAAGGCACTATTAATTTCACAGCTTCCCTTGTATTTACCCCGAGAAAGCGGAGAGATTTCGCAGAGGGACAGCATTCCCTGGATGCTGCATTTTCTGCACTTAACTTTGCCACACTTGGGAGAATGTCAAACATTTTGAGAGGGGGAAAGTAACAGATGAAAGTCACTGTTTTGAACAAAAATAAGAATAAGAAAAAATTGCTGTGGAGCTGGGGTGATGTAGGTAGCAGTTGAATTTTCTAATTATTAGCATTAAACTTCATGCTTCAGTCATTAGAGCAAGCTCTATCCGGACTCTCTGCTGACCAGAACAGATCGTTTGGCAACGGTATACCCTTAAAACATAATTCTTCAAGTGATTATTGTCCATTTTAAACATAATCAGGGCTCTCAAGTCTCATGCAGTGACCATGAGTCACTCCTGTTAATCTTACACAACCTGTCCTGCACACGGCGCATCATACAGCACTTCTGATCATTGCCACCTGTTGTACTCACGGACAATGCTTTTATCATTGTTTAAAAACAGGATGCCACCGTGTGCATCTTATCTGTATAGACTGCTTCACACTATTTTATTTGACTTTTTATTGAATTATTTCAATCCATCCATTATCTTTACCCACTTCTTTCTTTCAGGGTCATGGGGGTCACTGGCACCCATATCCAGCAGTCACAGTGCAAAGGGTGAGGTACAATCATTCAGAATTAAGTGAGACTACAACTAAAAATGTAATTATTTTCTCACAATACTTAATCACCAACTAGTCTCCAAAAATATCAGCCCCTTGAGATGCTAGCCCAAGTGTTTTACTGAGTGTTCCCACTAAATTCTACACGGTCTAAGACTAAGCCAAGGACAAACCTCACTATTGTCAGATTTTGTGTCCTTGGCTGCACACAAGTGAAAAATAAAATGGTGTGGCATAAGAGACAGAATGCTCTAGCTGCTCCCACAGGCAAGATACTAATCTTTTTCATCTGGAGCATCCATGTAGGGGGTCTTTCCCCCAGCTCCCCTTGGTAAACCAAGGATGATTTATGTCAAACTCTGCTCAAGTGTTTTTTTCTGATAGCTATCATGTCTTTGAGTGGCATTGACCATGCACACATACAGCTGGTGTGTTTTCATCTGTGTTGACAAAGAAGCTTCTCTGCAAATGTTTTAAAGGTTTAGTTGAATGCTGACTTGCTGCCCTCAAAATTGGTCTCTGTTCCACTCGTATTATTTTATTATTCTTTTATTGGTGTCTTTTTTTATTTTAGACGACTCATCGCCATTTTGAAGAAAAAAAGGTTAAAGGTCTGATATACGGAGAATACCAGCAGTTGCATTTCAATTGTAATAAAACAGACAGTTTGACCACAGTGCAGCTTGCAGGCTGCTTTTAAACAAACAGCTGTATTTATGGCAGGAAGTTAAGAGAAAGAAAAAGAAGTGACCTTGAGTGCACATTTACCGCAAGCCTCCAACCAGGCACTTCAATGTTCACTGCTGGCTGTAAAGGCTCCTTTTAACTTTATTTTTATTGTTTTTTTTTTTAACACAGAAGTAAGCAAACACCATTTACAACTCCGTGGTGAATGATCAAAATTTGTTTAACAGGACAAGTTGCAGCCAATGGAATGGTGCATAATGTAGATATGATTTTAATCTTTACAAGTGTTAGAGATTTAAAAGGAACTTTCAATAAATATGCTTCCAGCCTTATGAAAGTGGAGTGCATTTTAGTAGTTTTCCCATAATGACTTGTTCTCTATTAAACTATTGTGCTAAGTGCTAAAAGCGTACCAGAGACTGCTGGACGTTAATCATTGGATCAACATTGATTTAAGAAACTGGCTCAAAATTTGACAGCCCTTGTGATCTATTTGTTTCAAAATCGCTTTCTTTTTGCCTGCCTTTTCTACATGTCTACTCTGCTCTTTTTCCTGCTAATCACCATTCCAAACCCACTGCCGGCACACACTCACACTTCCTCCAGCTATTCTGGCCATAATCATGAACACTGAAGATGTTTTTTTTGCCATGAAAAATAAATCACAGTTGTTTATGTACCATGTTACTCTCTGGTTGGTCTTTAGGACCTGCAATCATGTCACCTCCCACCCATTACAGACCTAACCTTCATCATCTGAGCCCATAGGTGCCCCTGATGTCACTTCAGCTCCAAAATGTGGAGGATACAGCTCAGATAGGATACAGGTGTTGGTTGGAGTCTCCCTTCTGAATGTCTTTAAAGGAACTTGTTTTCTTAACTTTCCATGAGGGCATGCCAGATGTGACCTATGCTAGCAGCCTGTGTTGTCCACAAAAGCCCAATGTGCTCCTCCTGGCCAAAAATGACATATACACACACTCACCCTGAAAGTATTTTCACAGGTTTGTGTTCAGTGTAGCAGCACCAACATACTGATAACATGACAAACAGAGCATTGGGATGAAAATATGTTTTGTAGTGTGACATAGTGGACCTCCCTTCAGACTTATTTATTTTTTATATGGTTTGTACATCAAACATAGACAACTGGCACCTTGTAAATATCTCCAGAAAGTTATTTGTATTTTATCAAAATCTTAAAGTTAAAATCTTCCAAAATTACATGTCCATACCTGTTAACCTGCTTCCTTCAGCTCAAATAAACCTCCCTACTATCTCACCATCCCTTCTCTTGCCAGACTTCAGCTTGTGAAGCGAAGCTGCCAATTTGCAGGCTATAAAATAAATAGCCCATGCTAATTAAGATGGCTGGATGGGACCGAGGAGTGGAGAGGGGTAGAGACTGATGTGGGAGCAGCCAAAGAGAGACGCAAAACAACCTGCTCTCTTCCAATTAGGCACTTTGCAGGCAGTGGCTGATAAAAGCCAAAGCTGCAGGTGCCAGCATATTGTAGGTGAAAGTTTATTTGCATGCTTTATAGTTTTAGCAGTTCAGCCTGCAATGATAAATAGACTTGTATAAGCTGGCACGCCAACCCTAAAAGCGACATTTGTTTACATGTTTAATTTGTGGGTTTATTTATCTTCCATGTGACCTTTGCTTGTGTTATTCCCCGAAGCATACTTGCAATGATTCAGGCTTATAATCACAGCAATAAACAGGTGGTATTTTCTGTGTTTTCCATCATTGACATGCACAAGCCTCCCACTCCTTTATCCATTATCGGAGCATCTGTGTATCATCATTAGCATTACATGTGTTAGCCAACACAGTGTTTTCCCAGCTAATGCCCTGTTTGTTGATAAGCCGTGCTAATCAGCTAGCCTTGTATCTCTCGTTCTGCTCAAGCTCCCTTCTCCCGCTCGCTCCGATTAACAGAGCTGCTAATTGATCTCAGAGCCCTGTTGTTGATGGGTGCCAGTGCAGCCGTAGTCAAAACACGAAGTGCATTCAAAGCACAAAGAGAGTCTGGATCCAGTAAGGCAGTGACAACCCCACCCCACACCCGGTCCCATGGTGCTCCTTCTTAATGAGAGGGAGCATGGCTGGATGCAAACTACCCAAATGACAAAAAGTTCTGTCCCACCCACCCCGCTCACCCAAAACTCTGATTCCACATTAGATTCAATCAGAAAAAAAACAAAGCTTGTCATCCAGTTTTAACTTCTATCTTCATCCCCTGAAAGAATATTTTGTTTTCTTCCTAAAATCTACATTTCCTCATTCCTAAAGCAGCCCACGAGTGTGTTTAGCAGTTCCTTCCCCTATTGTCAGAGGGCCCCTAACACGGCTCATTTATAATCCGCCTTGGCTAATAGACGAGACTGGGAAATGCTAAACTAATCATGGAAAGAATGTAGCAGATTGAACTGGCCTATCAGGGGGAATGAGGCAGCTTGTGCAGATGAGTTTGCGTATGTCAGGCTGGATTGTCGCTTTGATCTCATAAATGGCCCTGCACTCCACCAGCTGCCCTGCCGTGGTGGTGACGTGCACACAGTGCAAATACACCAGGCCAGATTAAAAGGAGGGAGGAACCTCACCAGGCTATTTATCATGTCTCAGAGGTCACGGAGGGGGGCTGTCCCATAGACTGCCGCTAAGGTTAATTAATGAAAGTGCAGTCTGTCGCACCTGTCTGCCTACTAGCAGTCATTTCCCAGAGAGGCAGTCCTTCTCCTCTATTATCTTCTTTTACTCCAAACAAAGAAGGCAGAAAACCGTCAGGAAGTCCTGCTTTGTTCTGATGAGATTAACATCCCGGTGTAGTATTTGCACTTAGATATACCTAAATATTATTTATACATTTGTTTATTAGGAGTGGAAGTACTGACTGACATGACGCAAATAGAATTCACTTTCTCCATACACCAGCTTGTCAGATGTAATAACGGCACATTCACACCCTCGCTACGGTCTGCCATCTGACAATAAACCAACACTTAAAACAACATTTGTTCAATCACTGCTCAGTAAATAACACCCTTTGCTTATGGTATAATAACTCACACCAGATGAAAAAAAAACTGCTACAATTATAGAACATAAGGGGCTATGATTCATTTGTTTTGAATGAAGCATATTGGCTGCCATATTGCATTTGCATATTGTGGTGCTTTGACGCCTTGACTAAAGCACAAATAAACTATGATATTAAACAGTCTGTCTTTATTTGCATCATTAAAATTATTCTTCCATCAGATTTCCAAGTGTATCAAACTCTGAGTCTTTGACATGGTTGGTGACACACATGCCAGTCTAAAATCTTTATCTTGAAACTAAAAACTAGTGGTCAAGAGTAAAAATTTATAATGGAAAAAACAGTTTCAACCACCAGAACAGTATTATGATGGATGAAGTGCCTTGAGGTGATTTGAGAATGAATTTGTAGAGTGAGCTGAACATCAAACACTAAATCATTAGAACTTAAGTTCAACATAAACGTCCATAAAAAGTAACTAAATATGAAATTCACAGCTCATGTTGTGCATTCAAATTAATTTACTTTATCTGGCCTTGTTTTACATCATTTTAATTTCACAACCCTGTCATTTTGCCACTCACCTGTCTTAAAGATCTCATATCGGATGGAGAAACCTGCTCCGTGGGTCTCGTAATCCGACACAAACTTGATGAACAGCTGATTGCCCGAGGAGACGACCGGCGAGGGGGCGATCTTCCCACAGTACTTTCCTACCAGCTGACCACTCTCATCCACACCATCTCGCACCTCCACGTAGTCATACCTGAAATGATCACAACAGAGGCAGTGTTAGTGACACGGTGCAGACACGGGGAAATACAAGAAACGTAAAGAAACACAATCCACACACATTCATTTTCTCCCACAAACACCAAGCAAGATTGTCGAGGTAATGTAGTGGAAATAAAACACTGTGTGCTAATGAGGTCTCAGGTTAAAACTCAGAACAGGTGGGGAAGTTATATTCTTTCATTATACTGACACACACGTACGTTTTGAGGTGAGTTTCTGCTCCCAGCAGCACTGAGGTTGGATTCATCCAACTGCTTTAATGATTGAATTCAGCTGAATACTTGTCTGTGTTAACCATGGAGTAGCACTCTTTAAATGTTTCTGATCTAGGAGGAAGAAATTAAGCTAAAGCCTCATTATATTTTGGTTTTAGGCGGGTGTTTAGAAAGAGCAGGTGTTAAAGGCATTAAAAACTTGCAATCAAAGTGTCCCACAGCTTTTAAAGGGAGCAGCGCAAAGTTGAGAAGAAATTGAGGTGAACAGTTTTGTGAGAAGAAGCTCCATGCCACAAGCACATCCATAGGAACTGGCAAGCAAAAATGAAGCTGGTAGACGAGAAACAGAAGCGTCTGGACAGTGATGGTGGTCTAAACAGCTTCTGGTTATTGGAGCGAATGCGTGTGCATGCTTTCAGGCACTTGTTAAAAGCGTACTTTTAAATGAGTTTGATTTGTGGTTTTTCACTCCAGTGACTGCCTGCAAGTGCATGCGTGCTTGTGACTTTGAAGGATGGGTCTAGACGAGTTTTTCGTGCCGTGTTTTGATTGTGAGCGACAGGACCTAGCTGTGCTCCAAAAGCAGATATTTGGGTTCGGGTTTCCACTGTTTCTAATTGCTCATAGTGTGAATTCCTGCCAGGTTTTCAGCTCTGCAGGCTACTTATTCAACATTTTCCTGGCTAAACCTGCCACCTTGTTTCTCCATCATCATCATCAGGAACCCAGTGAATTAAGCTCAATTCAGAGAAGTCAAGACAGTAATTAATTTTGATGTATGCATGTGCACCATGCAGCAGGTGTGTGGTCACATTCAGTCACACAAATGCTTTTTCTGACTCCTCAGAAAATATGCATCCCATGGGCAAAGGAGACCCATTTTCATAGTTATGCATGATTCTCAAATTGCTGTCAAAACATCAGGCTTCTTTAGTGATTCTGAACCCACATGATGGAAAGCCTTTTTTCCACAAAAAAGGTGATTTACTCTCTGAATGGCAGTACTGTTGGGGTAAATCCCCAACATGCGGCCATTATCACTTTAATGTTTTTTCACCTGCCTCAAACAGAAAAAAAATTCAAAAAATGGGGACCTAAATATGGGAGAGGATTTAGAGAAAGTTGAGAGAAGTGGAATAAATATTAAGGTAAACTAAGGGACTTGGATAGCAAGAGGAAAGAACAACGTGACAAAGGTTAAAATTGGGTCCTGAATAGGACTGTAGTGGATGAGTGATTTGATTTCTCACGACCTGTGACAAAATCACCAAAAAATAACATAGTATTTCCTCAAAATAAACAATAAAAACTGTAAAACCTAAAGGCAGCTGCCCAAATAAAAGAACATAGATACCGGTATATGCATTTGCATATCAAAACAATTCGCCTATGTAGCCTAAAGCATGAACAATGTGTCCAGCCAAAGACCATGACTGGGCTCAAGTAATGGGAGGTAAAGCAAAAAGTGCATGTTATCATTACAAAAAACAAAAAACAAACACAAACCAAAGAAAACCATGACACATGTGGAATGAGCAGCTGTGGCTCAGTGCAGTAGTCTTTCAGCAAGTGAGTTAGAGGTTTGATTCCACAAGTATACAGTCAAATAGTGTTCCTTGGGAGCAATCAGAAGATAAAAAGACTTTGTTCACATTACACATTTCCAACATTCAGCTCACCCATTATAGTGGATTGAATTTGTAATTCTACAGTACTGTAAATGCATATAATGTTAGAAATAAAACAACCAAATGACCGTTTTGGGAGAAAAGTTCCACCAACTGACAAAAGGTGGTGCTTTAACTCAGATACATTTGCATCTGCAGCTTGAAATATGAGGCATGTTTGTTATATAGCCTATGGAAGAGTAAAAAATTGTTAAATGTGAAATCCCCTCCTTTGTGTTTTTGGCTTTCCTCAATTACTCTTGTGGTTATGGTGTGATTTCAGGACAGGTATTTTTCCTCTTAACTCAACAGGCCACCAACTGTAGCATCAGGTTTGGTTTGCTCACACAAGCACCACTTTATTTTAGACCTTTTATCAGATGCCATTCACAGTGTTACTTTACTCTGTGTAGCAATCAAACAGATAGGAAGTAACTCATTATTTACTTCAGAAGGCTTCCCTGGTAGTCTGAGTTTCTATTACAATGGCATTATAGATTCTAATTAGCATGAGAGCTTTTTGCTGTTGAACAACAACAACCAAAAAAAAAGATATAAAAAGGGTACAGGTATTTTCACTTTAAAATTTAGGTTGAATTTACAAGCAGGTGCTACAATAAGATTAATTCCCCATTGTTTTTTTGTTTTATTGAGAGCAAATTTGTCTGCTTGCCTCCTCTATTCCTTTTGGCTTCTGGCTCACAATAGATCACATCAATCTTCCTATGGCCCTCCTCTGGTCTATGAGCAGATTTATAATTCACCTCAGAACCTCTGTCTCCGCAGCTATCTTACCCTACTCCACATTGCAACTGTGCATTGCCAGTTGCCTTAAAAAATTGATGCTGAGATTCATCACAGAGATAAGAAAAAGAGCAGGCTTCAGTACAGATGGTGGAACTGAGCAAGGGTCTGAATTTGTGCCATTTGCACACACATCTACGTGCCCAATATATAGTATGCATAACAGAATTTTGTGCAGATGCAGAGGATGATTCAGTATACTGAAACAGTAGCATATGCACATAAATACCATCACTTTACGGTTTATCCTCAAAAATCTATTTTTCCCCATCCAAAGAAGACAAAGCTGTTTACTGCATTTTTACCCTGGCGTATCATCAGCTTGGATGGCCCTCGTTAAGGCGGCACAGCGGGGTAGAAAACGCAGATGGAAGAGAGGAAAAGCCCCGGGGGTTTTCGCTGTGGGAGATACAAGCCTCTTTCTTCAAAATGTCTCTATTTGTGCCTAAATGGGTGGTGTGTCAGCCAGAACTCCAGCAGTTCCACGTCAGTGCGTCCACACGCTTTGCCCTGCTAACATAGATCCATCCAGGCCCTTATCGTCTGGAAGGCGTTGTGGGAACTGCCTGGCTGGACCGTTTGATGCCTTCCAAAGTCTCTTATGTTGCCATCTGTGCTAAATATAGCTTTAATCTATTACTCTTAACACCTGTAGGTACTTGCTTCTATGGTTTAGAGTCCTTCGGGGGGAACAGAAAACAGTTAACCTCCATGTTGGATCATAAAACAAGTCCATGGACCCGTCCTACTTATAATACCCCTGACAGTTCCACAGTTTTGGTGTTTTCCACTGCTCTACTTCCTTCTGACCTGTCAAGTTAAACTTAGAACCCTCTTCTCAGGTGCCTGAGTGGTAATATTTATGTTTTATTACTGCTACTGCTACTGTTGTTCTTGTTCCTCAAGACGATGCGATCTAGTTGAGCCACGCAATTATTTATTTGTCTTGTCTACTTCGGGTCTGGGTGGGCTTGCAAGCACACTGCAACACACACATGCATGCACAAAAACACACACACAGATAATTACATACACACACAGTGAGCTGCCTACCACAGTGCTAATAGTGAAAATGGTTTGACAATCCAGTGGGGAAATTAAAGAGGGAGGAGGAAAAAAAAAAGAAATGGGGTAGAGCAGTGCGGGAGGTGGAAGGGGCGAATGTAATTCTCAACGACCTTCGCTTCACCAACTCAAATGTATTAGACTGCCTTCTTTCTTCAGGCACAGAGAAAAAGCAATCCGCCAGTGTCAAACGAGAACATTAGTCCTCTGTGCAAAGCTGAAGAGAAGGCGACAAACCATTGGCCTAACAATATAACAGTTATACTGCCTGAAGCTTTCCCATGAAAATAATCTGTCCTCCCTCTATAAATGTCCGCCTGATATGGCTGTACGAAAACAATACAATCTGAGGCAATGGAATAACGCTATGACAGACTGTATAAGCCTCATAGAGTTGGTTAGATTTCTTAATAAGACCATTTATTAGCTCTAGCATTTTGTGGAAAAGTATCGGAACAAAAGCTTTTTTCTTTGCAGCCACCTTGTAGTTCAGCTGCCTGACCCTTTCCCTTGCAGTTCTCTCTCTGCAGATGACCGTGCACAGCTTGTTGTTGCATGAAAATCTGTCACCTACAACAAGTCAAGACATCTCCAGGTAACACAAGTGGAAATGCCTAAACAATGAGCCCAGGACATCTTTAGGAGTCCCAGGGAGACTGAACAGAAAAAAGGACTTCGTTGTCAGCTGTCGGAAAACTCCAGCCTGCAGACAGACTTCGGGTATCAGAGAGTCCTCTTCCAACAAACTGTCACTAGGGACTCAGGAGAAACATCATTAAGATTTGCACAAGAGGGCCAAAGACAAGTCACTCTTAGAATTACTTTGTCCAACAGTGGAAGGGACATACCTTGTAGAAATCAAATGGTCTCTGTCTGTTTTCTAGCTAATACTGCCTTTGTATTGCATGTGACATTCATTTAGACTGGAATAACAAGTACCCTTTCTCTTTGGGTACCAATCCATCTGTAATGACCCTCATGGCAGCTTCACATGACATACAAGTGAATAAGAAGAACTGGGGCAGAAGACAAAGTCTACATCCTAACGTACTCAGCTAGAATAACTAATCAATTCAATGCCTACCATTCCTTTAAGTAATTCTTCTCAGCCTTCGCCTTTAGGAGTTTGTAAATGCCTTGTAATGTCTTGTAAATTACATTGAGCATGATCTCATACAAAACTGTGAAATTTTGTCAGTGCTCAAAATACATGTTTTGATAGTACCTCTCAGCTACTACAGTGCCAAATTTACCTCAGTCTCTGTAAAACGGATTGAGTCAGAACAATTTATGTGTTTACTAGTTTGCTTATTAAATGCATGTGGTGGCCATCTTGATTGGGGTTGACTTTAAAAGTTAATTTGCTGCAGATGTACAACAAGTGATTAGTCCCTCTACTGCTTCTTGAGATTTTTTTGCAGACTGACAAACAAACAAACACACAGATGCCAGCAAAAATTAAAAAGAAATCAAGAAAACTGGACCATGTATGCTTTTGGCCAACAGTGACAACAAATCTGCAAATTGTAAGCGTGCTAATGTTGTGACTCTGCAGAAAATTTCAGAAGCTTAATACCATAGAACGTGGCAACTCACCCAGAAGGACAAACCACCAACCAATCAGAGTGGCCGACTTAAATAGTGGTTCCTTGCGGGCACGTCTGCTTTTTCCTCACCACCACATGTTTCCACATGTATGGACTGAGATAAAAAAGATGGATGAAACAGTGGATATTTCCTTGATGGCCCAGCTGCACTCTCCCCAATAGGCATCTTTGCGTGTCACCATCACGCAGTTAAACTCTGTGCCGTCGTATTTTTAGATGCCGAAGCCGTTTCCCAATTTTGTTGCGGTCTTGGCCACACATTTGTAAAGCATATTCCAATGCTGCAATTATCATTAGCACTGATGGATTTAGCATGCTTACATCCATTAGCTTCCCTAATTACATGTCGAGAGATCTGCTGTCGCCAACAATCGAATTAATGAATTTGGACGTTTAAACTCTATTATTGCATCCCCTCTGCTTCTGCACAATAATCTTTTATTCAGAAATATGAGCACACAGTGACAGAGGGAGAGTTCTGCCCCTGAGGGGAGATCCTTTCTGCTCAGCACAGAGTGGGCTCACACAGCTTAGAAATCAAGAAAGGGTGGGTTGAGAGTGTGGGGGAAAGAACAATCAGGGGAAATAAAACTGACCACAAAAGCTCCCAATGTTAGCAGACTTCTTTAACAGCCCATGCCCACCTCTTAAGATCTACAACACTCTGACCTCAGGGTATGCTGAACTGTGCTCAGCTGATCTGCTTTCTGTTCCCATTAAAAGTTGTACATTTGATTTATCTTCCTCAGAGTCAACTAAAATTGTAAAGCATGACAAAATCATGATGCAATGATAAATACCTTAAAATTTCCATCAATAAAAAAGAGCTTTTTTAACACTATGTTAAATGAGCTTTTTTTTAAAAGCCTTTCTGCTGTGTTTGCAACTTTGATTTTGTTGGGGGAAAATTTCTTTAAAGAAAAATAACTTAAGTTTTTTTTTTGCTTACATAATGCAACTTATGAAAAATTATGCCTAATTTTCAAATGACAGATTGTTTTCTGCTTCTGTCTTGCTTTATACTTATACTTGTTACTCACATTCAATGTTTAAACCTTTGACACACGCACACACACACACACACACACACACACACACACACACACACACACACACACACACACACACACACACACA
>JAVKLF010000069.1:1323865-1334034 GCA_034783495.1 Millerichthys robustus | reverse complement strand
TTCTCTGGCCTATTGTAGCTGTCCGAAACCAACATCACATCCATTCTTTACATGTCTGATTCATTAGCATCTGTAGTCTCTTTGGTTTTTACCAGGTTGCTACAAACTGATCAAACAAATTGATCAAACAAGGCTGACTGAGCAGAAAACTGACTGAGGAGTGCATTATGGCATGGAGGAACTGAACAAATAAAAAACAAGTAACTAAACTAAACACATGACTCACAAAACATTAAGAAACATAATCATAACAGTAAAAAAAACTATAAACACACACAACAACAACAAAAAAACAAAAAACTGAGAACCTGACAGTAAAATTAGCATTACCATTTATACTATGTTAATACTGTACTGTTTGTGTACTATGCCCAGTCACATGATGTGTATCTCCAAAAGACCAACATTTTGTTCTGTGTTCCTTCTTGCAAACATAGACCTGGAGGAATTTATTGTGCAATTTGTGAGGTTAGTTTGAACATTGCTTGAAGATTAGGAGAATTGCTTGAAGATTAGGAGAATAGAAAACTTAACCTTTTAAAATAAAACTCTTAAAATTTCCTTCTAACAAGATTTTAAAAATACACCAACATATGTGGGAACTAAAACACAGTGTGACAGTAGCATAAGTCACGATCAAAAAAATAAATAAAAAATGTGTGATTTCATTTTTCGAATGCTCACTTTTTGCACTAAAACTCTTGAAAAGCATGTTTGCTTCTGTTGATAACTTATTTAATTAAAACTTTATTAAACTTCATTATTTCAGTGCTCTGAACAGATACGTATCTGTGAGATAATTCACAGCTAAAAAGTGTCAGATAGAAGCATTATTATTTTTCTGTTTGATTAAAAAAACTTATTTCATGAATATGTCACATTTAAAAACAATGTTCTCATTGTTCTGTGTTTAGTGTGGTCAAAAGGCTGAAGAACCACACAACACATACTGGCCAAATTTATAAAATAATAATTGACCATGTAGCACTCACTCCACTCCCCTTCTGCACATTCATTAAGCTTGCATTTACATTGACCTACTGTCAACACTTCCACATATTTTCGTGTGCTAAAATGCACGTATTGCTGTGTTTTAGACCTGCATTAAAAATAAATGAATGTAAAAGCACAGATAAACAGCAAAGTTGGAGAGAGGATCACCGATTTATTAACAAATGAATGATCAATTTATTAAACTGCTTGAAAATATATATATCTTTAAAAGAAAAATAACTGTAACTCTATTTACTGCTTCACGGGCTTTTTAAATGGAAAATGTCTGTTATCAAAAAGAAAACCAATGCTGTCCCTGGTGAGTATCAGCACCCTGAGGCACGGAGCCTGGAGAAGCACATGTTTATTGGTTTAGACCTCCCACACATGTCACAACGGTAACTAAGTAGTCTTACCATGTTTTTTCACATTCCTTAAGATAGCTAAAGGGTTGGCCAAGTTGGCCTAAAAACACAAACAGAGCAAAATGCTCAGCAAGTCGAAAGGCCTGTATTTAGTTTCCCAAAAGACTTTTTTCATAGTTGTTATTGTAGAATCTATCTTTGCTAAGAGGAAGCTAGAAAGATGGATAGAGATGGAGAGAAAATAAAGACACACTGAGACACACAGGCCCCCTACTCGGTTTTAATTTTCTACAAAGACTCGTGAAATCATCCTCCTAGAGGAAGCCAGGCCTGCGTTTTGGACAGCAGACAAAAGGCGACAGCTCAGCTCCGCTCCCCCAGTCATATTTTATGGTTAATTATAAAGCGTTTGATGAGAGGGGCCGTTTTTAAAAGGCCAAATGAATTGGATTGCTGTGACGCTACAGTGTTCCCAGTCTAGACATATGGCTGGGTGTAATCGCCACAAGTTTCAGTGAGTGTTTTAAAAAAATAAAGAACAGGGGGCCTGGCAGGAGAACACACATACACCATGTTGGCTCTCAACATGTTGCATTCTTGTTGAGTGTTACTCCAATTTGCAGCTGAACACATGATCATTTCAGGCTCTGTTGGTTTCCTAATGCCACCCCTCCTTGTCCTTCAGCTCCACTGATATGAATCAAATGCCACACTACGAGCTGCACCTTTTAGTCTGTTAGCTCAAATGCTCTCTTATCAGCTTCGCTGTCTGCCAGCAGCAGACTGAGACTGACACTGTAATGTTTTTGACCTCTGACCCCATTTGTTCCGTTGCCAGCACCTCGTGTTTTATAAGTCTTGGTCGGTGTCTCTCATTTTGCTGCACCTTCGCTGTAGTCATAATGGGCCTTAGAGGCAAACCACCCACCTACACACACCCAGCGTGACACAAGAGGTTAAATCTCCTCGACACGCCATCGGCAGTTTGTGTCCCATCACATTGAACGCAGGCGCGTCCAGCAACTCTCCAAATGAGGCCTATAAAGTAAAGCACTTTTCCCGGCCGTCTAGTTTCGAGTCTGCTCATCCCCTCTTTTCCCATTATGCCTCCTCCATCATGATGTCAAGCTGAAGAAGTGCGCTTAAGCAGACACTTAATTTGTCTTGTTTTGTCATTAGCTCTGTGGCCACAGAGCAACCCACAAATACATGCCCCCGGTATTGATTTGATGTCATCCGCTGCATGGCAGTGATGCACAAATCAGCTGCCCTGTTTTGATTTTTAGAGAAAAAAAAGTGATATGGCAATATAACCTACAGAGTGTCACACATTCACAAGACACAGTACACTGAAGAGGGAGGAATAGGACCGATGCCATTTGATATGATGTTTCATCACTGCTTTGTAAAGCCTTGCTGTCTGTGATGATGAACTAATGAAAGGCTGCCTAAACATGTGGATGTTGTACTCTAATATGACAGGCTTCACAAGTGAAATATATATAATTTAGATGGAGACGTTTTGCAAATAGTGAGCTTAACTGTGACAGAATGTCTTCTAGAAAATGTAGGAAGACAGAAGTCAGAGACAAAATCAGGTTAGGGTTGTGTTAAAGACCCCAAACCCTGAAGATCCCAGGGAGTACTGACGAATCATCAACTAATCATCAGCTTTCACATTTCTTCAAATGTTCTACAATAACCAAAAATAAAAAATGCACCATTGTTGGTTTTAAACAAACCAAATTGTTGACTTGTGAGCACAACTTTTAGGACCTTTGTCTTGCCTCTTGGTATAAAAAGCTGAAGCCGATATTTCCATGACAACACTTTCCACTGAAGATCAACTCGTTATGAGCGGGAGAGAAAGTTCCAGCCTCCATGCTGATTGGTCCTATGATAAGAATGCTGTGACAAGTACTGCTTGCTATCATGAGCGATTCTTAGAAGTCTAAGATGTAGAGTTGGCAGATGGTTGTTAAATTCGAGAACAAAAAAAAAAGGTTGCATGGATATGTAAAACATTACTGTCGTAATCTTCTGAACAGTACCGTAGATGGAGGAGATAATTGGGATAATAGAGCTTCTCCAAGCAACAGCTTGTTTTTAAGATGCAACAGAAAAAGTAATTTCGAACAAAAGAGAACAGAAAGTTTGCTCTAAACTTGTTGAAATATTTAAATGTCAGCAGATGGATTGTGTTTTAGATATATGGATCTGTCACTCCACTGGGCTGGACACTGACACAGTGACTGACTGCTTCTTTGCAAACCATAAAAACAGGCGGATCTTTCTAATCTGACAAGAGAGAGAACATTTTTTACAAAGAATTGATTGAAAGCAACTAAGTGAAAAACAGCCGTTGTAACTAATATTTCCTGTCCACTTGTTAAAAAATATCACCATGTTTTTCTAACCTTCTTGTGGAATAATTTATTTTTTTTGCTCTCTAATTTTTCCCCCCAAAAAATGTTTGTTTGCTTTGTAACAATAAGTCAATTAGTCAGTGGTTGGAAAATTCGGTTACTGCAGCAATTTCCTATGTCTAATCATCAATCTTGTCAGTGTTGGTGCAATTTTTTTTTTCAACAACAGTGGATAAATGTATTTTTGCAGACCTGTCCAGTCAACTCAAAGACAAACTATCAATGCCTAGACATACTTGAAAGTGAAGTAAAATGGAATAATCTGATTAGGACAATTTGCTACTTATGCAGACCAGTGATTAGTATGTTTGTAAAAAGCTGGTATGTCTAGAACTGGCACCACAGGGCATAACTTGTGGCATCCCAAGTGGAGCAGTAGTGTTGTCAGGGAGTTGCTGAAACACAAGTCATTGAGTCAAAACATTGAGTGAAAGCCAATCTAAACAAAAAGGATGCCTTGTAGACAGCAATACCATATGATAGAGCTTGCATTGCATTGTATGAAAGGTATACAGATAATATTGTAGTCCACTGTTGGAAGAAATAAGACTAATCCTGACAATGTTGTGAACAAACACACCAATATTATTTTGGATATCAAGGAGAAGAAACACACTGAAGCCAGATCATGATTATAAGGAAACCCTATGCCTGTCACATTCTGCGCCTGCATGCCTTACCCCTCACGAGACAGCTCCATGGTAAAGTCTTTCAACAGGAGAATGCACATCCACACACAACATGTTTAGCTATGAACTGCCTGTGTCATATTATGGTTCTCCTGTGGCTAGCCAGGATCTGAGCATCTTTTTCAATTGAACTTGTATGAGATCAGATTGGTCAACAACTCGCAACCTGGTGCTGATCTGCCAGATTTTGAAGGCCAGTTACAACACCTACTCCCACTGCTACTTGTCTACTTGTCATAGAAGTGGATAGAATATGGCTGTGTGAGTTTGTTCCACACCAAATCCCTATTTGTATCTAAGCCCAAGGAGATGCCCCATTCTGCCAACATGGGACCAGCAGTGTGCTTTACGGCCAACTCTGTTATACTTGATCTGAAACTGGAATCACTGCAATGCAGTCATGTTGCCTTTCAACATGTGCAGTTTAATTGGATTTCTCCAACTCTGTAAGTTGTATGTGGGTGGATTTTGACTTGCTAAATGACAGTAATATGCTGTTTATTACTTGTGTGAGATTTCACAGAGATTGCCTGAAACAGCCTGAATTTAGGGCATCCATACAAAATCTGTTCTTAGATGAAAAGTACATACCAGTAAGGCCTCATGGGTCATTTTGACTCAAGGACATCAGGAGGTGTGTATATATACAGAGTGTGCAGAATTATTATTGATCACATCATCCTTTTTCTACATGTTGTCCTACTCCAATCTGTATAGGCTTGAAAGCCAAATACCAATTAAGTGAATCAAATGATGTGCATCTCTGTAATGAGAAGGAGTGTGGTCTGATGACATCAACACCCTTTATAAGGTGTGCTTAATTATTAGGCAACTTCATTTCCAAAACGAAAATGGGTCAGAAGAGAAATTTGACGGACTTTGAAAAGTCAAAAACTGTGAGATGTCTTGCAGAGGGATCCAGCAGTCTTGAACTTGCCAAACTTTTGAAGCATGATCACCGAACAATCAAGCGTTTCATGGCAAATAGCCAACAGGGTCGCACGAAGCTTGTTGAAAAAATAAAGGCGCAAAATAACTGCCCATGAATTGAGGAAAATCAAGTGTAAAGCTGCCAAGATGCCATTTGCCACCAGTTTTGCCACGTTTCAGAGCTGCAACGTTACTGGAGTATCAAAAAGCACAAGGTGTGCGATACTCAGGGACATGGCCAAGATAAGGAAGGCTGAAAAATGACCACCTTTGAAGAAGAAACATAAGATAAAACGTCAAGACTGTGGCAAGAAATATCTTAAGACTGATTTTTCTAAGGTTTTATGGACCTCTGTGGGCTTTCACTTCACAGCTTCTGTGTGAAAAGTCATTCCAATCCAACCACAAGCTTATACATCAGCTTTAGAATAAACTTGGATCACAAGCTGTGAGTCTGTCAACATCTGTGCCCAACATCGTTTGTCAGAAGCTGCCCAATCCCAGGAGTTAGCTCCCACAAGAAAATAGATTGTTTATGTAAACATCAAGATTTTTAAAATGTTTAGACAAGCACAAAGTCTTCAACTTCCATACGCCAGCTGCCAAATGGGTTTTACTGTATGTCTGTGTGTTTCTCTGTTAACAAAATATCTCATGAACCTGTGGACGACCTTTTTTGTGGAGGAGCTTCATTTCTTAAAATGAGAAGTTTTTTTTTTTGTTGTTTAAAAAAAAAAAGAGTTACAGGCAGATATTTATACCAATTCCTGAATCACTGAGTGTTCTGTGTTGAACTGAAACACCCAATTTATGTCGATATTTCTGAATTTTTTGATGTTTTCATATCTACTTACACTTTTTAGGTGGAAAATAATCTTGTTACATCATGAAAATAAAATCAGGTTTTGTAAAAAACAAAAAACCTAACCAGGTTTCATAGAGCCCTATAATATAGTAGAGTGTATTGATTACGTTAACAGTTTGTTTATTATTCTTCATAACAGTCTTGTATGAATTAATACATTGTCAGTTATTTCAAAACAAACTTCTCTAAGAAAGCATCAATAGAAAAAACATGTTCAAGACAAATTACATTCTTTAGGTGCTTAAGTATTTGAGTTTTATAATTATGATATTGATTTTGTTTCATACTTGAACAAACAGCCCTACTTACACCTATGGTCTCTGGAATTGTCAAACAACTTAAGTTTTATGCTTTTTAGACTGTAAACTGAAAAACCCAGGGAGGACTCATATATACACAGGGAGAACTTGAAACCTTCAGTCAAATAGTTCCTGGCAGAATATGAAAACCAAAAACCCTCTTGTTGTGAGGCACCGGTCCTAACCTCCCGTACCACTGTGCCACCACAATCAATGTTTTTTTTTTTACTTTCTGTGGTCTGTAATCATTTGCTTGTACCTATTTCCATGTTCCTGTGGGAAGATCAGCCCTGTAATTGTTCTTCCAACCACTCTCACTTACAACTTGTACCACTTTAGGAAAATGTTAATTCATCTAACAGCATATGCTAATCGCTCCTTACTTTCACCATAAAACTTTTTTATGTACTTCACATAACAAGGTTTGTTGTTGACTTTGTATCGGAAGGTGTTCTCTGCTTCTTCAAAAGTCTTTGTCATACTCAGTTTCCAGGCAACTGAAGGGCATGGTGATGAGAAAAGCAGAACATAATACAGGGCTGGCACTGCTGCAGCAGGAACTTGACAAGTTTAATGAAGACAGGCAGGGAAACAAAGAGTAGGGAGAGAAAAGAAAGATTCAGCAATGGCTGTGGGTCAAATGAATGATGAGAGACTGGAGGAGCAGCAGCTCACAAAAGAGTTTCAAAGCTTCAACAAATTCAAGCACAAGACTGAGGTTTAGCCATGATATATGGGGTAATAAAGTTATTAAAAGTCTCAGAGGAATTGTACATCAGCGGGGTGATTGGACAAAATGACCTCTCTTAGGTCTATTCCCAAAGCAGCATAGTAACTGACAGTCTGAATACACAACTCTCCCAAAGATCCTCTGATATCCATAAACGAGGAATGTTTCTCTTGGAACACAACCTAGAGGTCTGAATTTATTTAGGTTTTCACTGTGAGCAAGTGTTTAGTACGGGATACTGTTTGATGCTCAGCTGAGTGCACCTGGTGGGTTTTGAGGGTTCAGCTTGGAAACAGAATAAATCAATAAGATATCTGTGGACATGTTCATGGTGATGAGTCATGGGCACAGAAGGCACTGGGTATGGCGTGGACATGTCCCCCCCAGATTCTTCTTCTTGGCACATGCCATTGCCTCCTCAAAGGTGCTGCATATATGTAGCAAAGTGCTTGCTTGAGACCTTTCAATAAAATCTTGCTCTAACTGTCTGAGTATTTTGAATGCTTAAGATAAACAGCTATTGGTTTATTTATCTCTCACACAATTTTTTATCTTCTCTAGGTAGAATCATATCTTAAACTTACTTTATTGAAAGCACAATTTCAATATAAATATATATTGAAATTGTGCTTTCAATAAGTCTGTTGGAGTCACGTCTGTAGCCCTATGACAGAGATGGCATCTTATTTGATTGAAATGCCAGGGGGGCAATAACAATTTGCTGCAGCAAACAGCTTGCAAATAAAGCTTGCATCCTTGAGAAGTAATAAAAAGCCTCATGTGATAGAGGTTATATTAAGACTGTGAGAACTCAAAATGATAGAAGCTGGAGTGGCTGACTTTACTCAGTGCTTAGAAACATGTCTTATGGAGACTTTTGGAATCCCTGCAAATATTCAAATAGTGCAAATAAAAGCTAAGCCAAGAGGGTACGATGTCAGAAAAGATTAGTCTAAAAGGAACCCACACAATTTGCCACAAACTGAAGTCAGACAGAATTTTTAAAATCCTAATTCAGTGCATTTGCGTGCACAAATCTTATATCATGTTGATAACATCACCGTGAGAAATCTAGTCTCAAGGCTGTAACTATAGAGTAATTATTTTTATTGCCTTTAGCTACACTTTACCCTGTGTTTTTAATACATGATAAGTTCACAGGATGAATGAACAAAATTGAGGTTGAGTAAAATTGAAAGAATTAAAAAAAAAAAAAAAACCTTTGCTGTTTAACATTTACTAAAATTGCAGAAAGAAAACACTAAAACAGGACAATAAACACAAATACAAAAAAAAACATGAAATAAAAAATTAAGAAAGCTAAATAAGTTTGAAAAATTCTCCATAAGACAGAAATGTGGATTTGCTCTTTAACTGAATGAATGATGGTTTTGCTGCTACAGTTTTACTACAGGGTTGTAGCCTCTTTCATTAGAGCAGTTTATTCCAATGAGCTTCGATGCACTCACATTTGCTGTATGATTGTTGAAGGATTGACTTTAGAACAGATTAAACGTGATGTGTTTAAATGAGTTTCCTTCTAATGATGTTTGGTTGTAACTAAGTTGTGCACTATCTGTGTAGAAATGTCAGAGTGCTGCGTAGTTGCAAATGTTGCCATAGATTTTTAAAACATTCTTTTGTGCAACTGAGACTTATTTTATTTATGTGTGGGACAGGATGGGGTTGGGCAGGGCAGACGATGGTCATGCTTTGCAACAGATTTTAGACAAAAAGATTTTAAACACACATTCCTAAACTGAATCAAGCCTTGAAACAAAGATTGGATCATATGATATTGCATGTAAATACAAGTTGTAGTGAGTGCAAATGTTGTCTTTCTTTGCACATGCAACCCCTTTGTCTATGTATTAAATAAGTCATTTTTGATCACAATCTGGAGTTAATTATTTATGAAGCTTCACAAAAAAGCATAACAAATGTAACATTTTACCCTCAGTATTCAAATTGTTGAGCCTGAATGCATAAATTCACATACCTGCACACTGATAGTATGATAGCATCCATGTTTTCAAAGGTGAGCAGCTACAAAAACCTGTTTTATTCTGTTGTGTGTTAAACTTTAACCTGTTGCAGCTTTGATGTTTGTCCATAGAAGGAAGGTCACACTAGCGTTGTATCCTGTTCACATGCCTGCAGGGTCCAGGCTCCACTTTTATGCTGGAGATAACCTTCCCAAAACAACAGATGTCCCAGGACTGAGGGTCATGTGAGTTCCAGATTATCTGTGTTTACAAGGCTCAGCATCATTACAGGCCTGGACGTGAAGAGTCCAGCAGTTTATCCGTTACCTGGCCTCACTGGCCAAACAGGCTCCTGTGTGAAGAGTTCAGATTAAAGCTGACAGTTGGTAAACAAGCTGGAACTCATCTAACCACCCTCAGTGAGATAGTTAACTCAAAAAAGTTGTGTAGATCTGTGTTTGGGAGAATCTGGAGGAGATATGGAAGCTTTCTCAGCCCTGAGGACACAATTAGACTTCCTTATTGCACCTCGTAGAACATGGTGAGGTTCTGACTCTGGGCCTCCATTAAATCTTTTGATTAGTCAGCCACAGTTTGTGGCTGAGCAATGCCTTCATCTTTCACAACTGTGTGCCTTAGAACATGTTGTAAAATGGCAATAGTTAAAAAGAAAAAAAGGATTGTGGTTATAATTCTATTTTTATTTCTTGTAAAAAGAAGTTTACATGAAAAATCTCTTTTTTCTTTTATAATACGTTGTTTTGCCAACATTAAAGTTTTCACCTATACCAGCTAGCAAATGCTAATACTATGATGTGTGTGTGTGTGTGTGTGTGTGTGTGTGTGTGTGTGTGTGTGTGTGTGTGTGTGTGTGTGTGTGTGTGTGT
>JAVKLF010000069.1:1312664-1323601 GCA_034783495.1 Millerichthys robustus | reverse complement strand
ACACACACACACACACACACACACACACACACACACACACACACACACACACACACACACACACACACACGAGTGACATCTCTTATCAATCAAGCATGTAGGAAACAAAGAGGCATCCACAGGGTGATTGTAATCATTCATGTACGCCTCTTTTATCTTGAGGAGAAGAAAGACAAGATGATCACCTGCCTCAAATAAACAAAGAGATAGTAACCCTTTTTGTCATTGTCATGTAATAACTTGCAACATATGCAAATGGACAATAAAGACTTTCGAGCAACCACATACTCAAGTGCAACCCGAGGGCGTCGCTGAATGTCGGTGATATAAAAAAACACAAATTGTAAACTGGATGTAAATGAGTTTCAGGAGGAAGAAAAAATAAAGGGCACAATAATGTTAGCACTACAGCAACTTGGTTGGTTGTGCCAACAGATAAGTTGTATGAGCGAAAAGGGTAGTTTCAATTACAGCAAATTTAAAGCAAAAAACCATAAATTTTAGTAAAGCAAAGTCAAGTAACAGATATGAATTCAGTGTTTTCCATTCATCATCATCATATTTCCTATAGGACAAGTTGTATTTCATAAGCCTTACAAAATCAAATAAATTAAGACTATACATAACACAGAAAACGTACAACCTAACAAGAAAAATAATGTAAAATGGAAAGTAATAATGTGTTGTGTACATATTCTCAGGCAAACAGATCAATGACTGCATTATAGCCTGAGTCCAAAATTTGGGCCTGACGAGTTACTCAGTAGATGAGAGTGCAATGCACAGTTACCCCCAGGGTTGCAATAAATAAGTGGGTTTGTGAAAGACTAATCTTGTTACTACTAATACGTCCTATAGATAATTAAGGTTTATTGTCCTCTAGGAACTAGACTAAAAGTGTAATTGTAATTCAGATAGAATGTTCTAATATACACATCACTGTTCGGAAATGTAGTGAAACATGACTCTCAATTCCATTTTTCTGTCAATTCAACTTTTCATCAACCTCCTATCTGATAGCTCATTGCAGAGGAAATTTTAATGAACCCATTTCATTTTCTGTAACCTGTATACAAAATAAATGCTTCATCAGAACAAGAGCTGCTGGCTGGATGCAATTCTGTCATAAAGCTTTGCACACCTCTATTAGCAATAAACCTGGAACTCTCACTTTGACTTCTCTCTGCTCTGACTTCTGGATTCACCTTTTAGCCAGTTAACCCACTAACCTGTTATGATCGCAGAACTGTGTCTTCCTGCTCAGGTAGCTGCAATATCTGTACTGTGTTCAAAGAAAGGCAAGAGTAAGGGCTTTGTTTAGAAGCAACACAAGGAGAAGCACTGTTAACGTGAATGTCTTTGAGTGGCTAGTTGATGGGTTTGGAATAGTTTTACCAAGATTTTTGTGTTTAATACAACATGCAACACTATGAGGGATGTGATATGGCAGCTGGATGCCCACCAATAAGTTGATGTGCCTCTTTCCTGCCAACCCCCTGCTGCTCTGACTAGCACTCTGCACCCTTTCAATGCTTCATCACTAACATTTTGTCTTTTTTATGACTATTCCTTCATGTTTTTCTTACTTTCATCTGGCCCATATTAAGGCGTTTCAAGGAAATTATCCCCTCTATACTGATTGCTTCTCCACTGGTTGAAGGGATAATGTGCATGGGAGGTGGGGACGTGCAGCTTTTCTCTGTGTTTCTCGTTTAATGCTGCCTGTCTGCTTGAATCCTTCTCCCAGACAGGGGGACTTGCGGTGATGAAGATGCTCATCTCTCTACCCTCTGGAGGGCTACATTACAGTGTTGTGTCATTAACCAGAAGTTGTGCTCGTGCCTTGGCAGCTTATTAACATATTTCATCTGCAAGCGCCACTCTTCCTTTATAATTTAGCTGCACTTCTTATTTTTCTTGCGGTGATGTGCAAGTTATAAGTTAGAATAACTGATTCCATCCAAGTGAAATAATCACTGTTTCCAGATAGGAACGGAGGCAAACATTTTAGCATGCAATTACAAATGTGGAAAAAGGAACCTCAAACGCTGGATTACAAGGCCGTCTGTAATGTTTTGGCCAACAAAGAAAAGACACTGTGGCCACACACATCTGCAGGGGGAGAACAAAGACTTGGCCACACACTGACATATAACCACACACATCTGTCAAACATGCTTGTGGCAGTATGACAGATTGTGAGAGAGTCTATGGTAGGAGACTGCCTCAGCATCTACACCACTATCTCAAACAAGGGAGTTCAGTGACTTGCATGGATACACAAAAATACACACACTCAGTAAAATAAACACACCTGACTCCACTTTGCTCACTCAACCTGCCATCCACTTTTGTTTGCCTCCTTTGTTCAGAGCTAATGGTCCACAGTAGTCTCTGGTCATCTAAATATACAGGGAAAATACAGAGCAAGCATGGGAGTTAAGTGCTTGCAACTACATCGGATTACACTTTGACCTATAGGGTAAAGCACTAAAAATGTGAAAATGTCTGCTGAAGGCTGAGAAAGTGTGTTTGTTATTTTGTTGTAAAAGTTACCGTAGAGTGGGAGGGGCAAATGTCACACACACACTCCCAGATGGACTTTCCATAAATCAGTGAGGATAATACCTCGTTAACCACGACTTCACGTACCCCTAAAGTGTAACAATTATGACTTTGGCAACCTGTTCAACTAACATATATTTGTCTTTCAGACATTTGTTGCATGTTATCACAATTAGAAACAAGTTGGGATAGAAAAACAACTGTCATAGATTTATTCTAACTTTGTTTCATGAAAAGTGAAAGAATGCGAGCCCAAGATAAATCAAAACAATTTCACTTTCCAACAAAAATACTATTTGAAATTACGTAAATGTACTCATGAACACAAAACAATCTAACAGGACCTGCAGTGCTATGTGAGATTTTCAGTGTTGTCTTCATTTAGTTTTAATGAACATTATATTTGTAAACTACATTTGTGGGTGTAAAATATTAATGTCATTAGTTGATGACGTTTATCATGTTGAAATTAGTTCAGAAGTTGTGTTTAGATTTTTAGATGGTGTTCATAATGAGTTTTTTTTCTTCCCCACACTTAAAATAGCAACACTAAATGTTAACTTTGATGGTGAACAGCTGCTGCAAACTTATTTGTAAGGACAAACTGTGCTGCTGTGTGGTCACTCTGATACATATGCAAGTGCCCCAAACTTTGAAACGAGAAGGAAAGGCATGTGTTTTATCATTGGTCGTTACAAAGTAATTATAATTTAGGAGTAGAATCGGAAAACTTTGGATTTAGCTATTAAAAGTTTTAGCTTATATCTGGATGCACCATGTGGAAGTGCTCTCCAGCTGTAGAGGATCAGAGTGTAAACACACAAATCTGGCAGCACCCTGGAGATAATCTTTGAGACATTTATGCATCTTTAACTTTTATCTTTGGTCCCACATGTAAATATAGCCCAAATAAACTACATGTGTTTATGTGCATCAGTGGACGTTTTGTCTTATAGTGCTGTATAGAATCAAAATTTTATAAATGGAACATTTACCTTCCTTGCAGTTGCAAAGAGGAACATATCTGATAATTTTAGGTTTCATTTTCAGAGATGTGAGTGAGAGCAGCTTTAATGCAAATTTAGCCAAAATAAGGTATTTATTTAAACACAAGGATTAGGAGACAAGCAAATCTGTTAGCTTGCTTGTTTTGTTTTTAAGGTGGGCATCCCAAGATCACATAAGGTAAGGGCAAAGTAATGCTATTAGCAGTAAAACAGTAGTAGTGGGAGGAGGAGTCATAGTAGCAAAGATTAAATGCTTGTTAATGTAAAATGTGGATTAATGCATAATGCCATCTACTAAATATTATTTTTAAATTCTGTTTATGTTAATGAAAATACAAGTACAGAAACTAGTATATTTGGATATGTGTGTGACTTCATTTCAAACTTTTCACTTGAACTATGAGCATGAATTATTCCGTGTAAATCCCTGTAAACCGAACTTTGAGCACGTTTTGTTAAAATGTGAACTTGTATCACAGTGGATCTAAATATATATATATATATATATATATATATACAAGTGATTTGAGAACTTGACAACCCAAAACATTTGCTTTCAGTGCACCCAACTGACTTCTTGTAAAAAATAGTATGAGAGACGATATATGTCTCATTTCATTAATGGGCACAAGTCAGCTCCATTCAAACTCTCATCAGTAGCTCTCCACATTTGAGCTAATTATTGCTCATCATATCCAGCAGGTAGTAATTAGCCCTTTGTTACTTGTTATCATACTGTTGATACAATACACAGCTCTTAGGCTACAATTGTTCTCAATAATTGTGAAGGGGTAAGAGATTATGCATTTGAGTGGGTGAGAATTTAAATAATACAAAGCAAAACCAGAGAGAAAAAAGACCACCCTGTTAGTGTTTACTACTGATGTTTATTCATGGAATTATTGGAGCATAATATCATGATTCCTCACGCTCAATCAAGCCTTCTTGACTGCCTCTAATGATCAATATGCAACAGCAAAATGTCTCAGCTGATGTACATCAGATGCAAAACAAAGCACAAACGAGCTATTTAAAACCTCAAGATACAAAAAAAATAAATGTTGATTGCTGAGTGTGTTTTCTGAAGATGTTTGTCATACAAAGAAATGACAAGTGGTGGACTAGCTCATTTTCAGGAGAGGAACAGTCCGAGGACTCTTGGTTGATTGCTGTTACACCCACAATCACCACTAGGGTCTTACTTACATACGTTTATATGTTCGTTTGTGCGTGTGTGTCAGATACAGATTTTAAAATTCACAACGTCTCATGACATCTACAGCAGGTCATCATAGTCAGCTATTTTTCAGGTTTTTACCACTTCCTAGAATTAAAGAAAAATAAAAGATACTTAAATGTACACTTGCTTGTATCTTGACTCTTATATCATGACTGGAGGAAAGTGCACTGCTCAAAACAACAAAAAGGAACACTACTGAGCTTGTTGGTTCAGTAGCAAAGGGGGCTGTTAATCAGTGTAAGCTGTTTTGGTGTTGATGAGGTACAATTATCAATGGAGCCAAGAGCAACTTTGGACACAAAAGCACAGCTTCACCTGTTAACACATTTAAGTTACACAACACAGACAGAAAAACTACATAGCCAAAACTAAAATCACCACCTAAAGCTGCAGAAAATGGTATTGACTAAAAAAAATAAATAAGTCCTTTCTCTCCATTTTCCTAAGCACAGCTGGTTTCTAATCATATGTCAGTAATTAGATTAAAAATTCCCCCAATCTGATTACTTAATATGAAATAGAACTATTAAACAAACATTTCAATTAAAATGAGCTAGACAGGTTTCTTATCCTCTATTTTATTTTATTTTTTTATTACTATTACTATTAAGTTAAATTCAACAATTTTACAAAAAGTTTTTATGTTAATATTTTAAATACTTGAAATATCTAACACTTTCTTTTTAATCAGGTCATAGTAGAATATGTAACATTATGGTCAGTTTAATAGAATTATTTAATTCATCAGAACATTTTGCTACTAAAATGCAAGAAATCTTAAATTCTGTGTATTATTTGGGATGAAAATGCAGATAATAATGTCTATAATTAAAAAAAGAACGTTGGCTGAGCAGATACAGTCTGGTGAAGGAGATGAAGGCATATCTTGGAGTTCAAAAGTAGTAATCAATCTGAAAAATGTCTATTACTGGGGCTGTAACTCAAACTTAAACTTGCTGGAAAATGGAAAGGGTCTAGGTCTAAAATAGGACATCAAATAGTATTTCCCCACGGCATTCAATTAGTTTCAAAAGCTTTCTGTCAGACCAAGCCAAGTTTGCTCCACTGATTAAACCACATTCCTTTGTCAAAAAAAAGTCCCACAAACAGAGGGATTAGGTTGAAGTTCATACAGGCATGTTTTTATTCAAGTAGAAACAAAAACCTGCTTTAGTTTTGTCCATTTTAGTTTTTAGTTTCTTTAGTTCAAAGTTTCTAGAAATGACAGTAACAATAAAGAACAACAAAAATGTATTGTCTAAAAAAACTTTATTTAAAAACTTGTACATAAACTATTTAGGTAATTAAAATTTGCTTTGTAATGGTCAGGACTTACATTTACATTTTTTTTTGTTTGTTTTGTTTTAATCCATGTATAGTAATCTTTAACACATCAAGACCTGAACTGACAGGTAGATACTGCTGTTCAAAGTGCTCCGACAGTCTCAGGTCTTAATGGATTAAGCTCAGAAAATTAGATTTGCATTAACACTGGTTTGTTGTGTTCATCAAATAATACACAGAAATCTTGTTTTGAGGGTTCAAGCAGACTTTCTTTGACCCATGGTTTGTCTATGTTTGTTTAATCTATTTTATTATTTTTTTTAGATTTCTTCTTATCCTGTCTCCAATATATTTCTGACTCTGAGACCTGAAAGTCAAGTGTTATGTCTTGTGAATGTAGCTTTAATTTCGCAATTTATTTTATCGAGTGACAATTCACAAATTGCAATGCCAAACATGTAACAGAACAGTTTATCATCTACAAGCACTCAACAGCAACATTAACTTATATTTAAACTCATACAATTTTATTTTATTTTTTCTAAAAATTCAGTGGTTTAAATAATGGCAATGCAAATTATTGCTGACAGATTGTATTTGTGTCTTTTTTGGGTACATATTTAGTAGATTAGCCAAATGCTTCAGTGAACATTTCAATTCCCTCAGTAGTGAAACATTTAGACATAAAACAAAGTGTCAATACCTGGTAACTTTGTTTACTTTTCACTTTTCATCTTTAATTAAGACAACACAGCTTTTACCAGAAACTCACCCACAAATCAAGATAAGACAACAACTTGTCTGAGCTGCAAATAACATCACCTTAGAAGGTGTATTTTGTGTGTAAAAGCTTTTTTTTTTCTAAAACCAACCAACCAAACAAAAAGCTTTACTCTTAAGGGTAGAAGAAATGGGCTTGTGTTCCACTTATTTGGAGTTCAAAGTATTTTAACAGCCCAACATTTCACCCTTGTATTCTATTCAAATTTTACAGCTTTTAAAAACAGTGTAATAAATTACCAGCAAGAAAGTACCAGGACTGGCAAAAGTGACTTTTTCAAACATGTCCAAAATTCAAGCAATTGATAGTATCACCCTCTTCGAACTCGGTCCTCTCAGTGAAATCTATCATTTGTTTTGACTGTTCCAGATTACGCAGATTGTCAAATGTTGTCCCAGTGATGCAAAGATCATCCAAACTAATGCAAGATTAGAGTTTCCCCTGAGATTAAAGAGTTCAGAAGCACCAAAGCTGCTGCCATGATGAATCTATTGTTGTTTTTGTGTTCCTTCTGAACTAATGCATTGGTTGTGAACGCTCCTCTTGAGCCCTCCTTGTGTAGCTGTATTGTTCTGTCCATGCTGATGCTATCATACACAACAAATGCACAGCCCTGGTAAATTTTCTTTTGGGTTTTCATCTGTGCTTGCCTTTATCTAAAAGTGAGAAGACAGGGAGTGGTGGTGGAGGGGCATTTATCTCCATGTTGGTAAGTGAGCAAATGCATGTGTACATGCGGCTCCTTTCTTTTTATCTCTAAGGAGAGGGTTAGATACATGTTGTGTTGGAGAGGAGAAAGATAAAGAGCTATGGGAGCTGGAGTTCTGGCATCTCATTAGATGACCTGTTAAGTGTGGGTTTGTGTAAACTTTGACATCCACACGTGTTGGTTTTGCAGACTTCAAATGCCTTCTGATTCTGAATCAAGTTTTGGACTGGAAAGCACCTGGTTATAACTCATCAGTACAAAACTTCAACACTACAGTAAAAAAAATAAAAAAATCAACTGACACATTTGTAGAATTGACCAGAAAGACATTCAACAGTTTTTGATTACACTTTGGGCAACAGAACAGATAGAACTTCTGGAAGTGCTTAGGACTTGCCAGATAAGAGTCAATGTGGTTTGCAGAACGTGATGTTGGGCACGGTTAACCTCCTTTTGAAGACTGTAGAAGTCAGCAAGTCTCATGCTAATAAGTAAAACGTCTGCATGAGGGTGTCTGTATTGTACTGACACACATTTATCATTTGGGCTTCCTGCTTACCCCTTCGGTAATGACAAGATTTACGCAGGCAAAAAAAGAACATCTGTTTCTCTGTCAATTTCTTCCCCAGACTAGATTCACAAGATGGTTTTAAATTAGTTTGTTTAAATTTTTTGATGTGGTTGGAAGTCTTCAAAGCGAACGGGTTCCATGAAAGTGCACCAAAGACAAACAAAACTGGAAAAGTATGTGTTTCACTTTGAAAAAGATCTAAAACCGAAAACTGATATTCTGTCATTTTCACCTTTCTTTCATCTAGTCTTTTTAAACTATTGGTACTAGGCAGAGACAAGATTGAGGAATGGATTTGAGTTGCTTCTTGTGTCAAATCCTAAACAATGTGTCCTTTGAAAAATAGGCAATTCAGGTGGTCAGAGAGACAAAAAAAGGGGAGACAATAGCTCCTCTTATGTACTGTCCATGACAAGGGAGGGTTGGGAAGTAAACAAGGAAATTACAGCTGCTCATTTAGCTGACATATGAGTTAATGAAATGAAAGGCAAAAAAAAAAAATAAAGGCTAAAGAAAAGTACCAGCTGTCTACAAGAAGTAGACAGCTATACTGATGGGCTTTACTAAGAAGCAGCTAAAATTCTAAGGTCTGCTGAAATGTCAGTCAAATCAGCACCTTTATCTTTTGCTCTCAGTGGCTTCGACCGGGAGAATCCTTTCAACCCAACATTGATTGACAGAGGGAAGATTGATGTTTGCTTTCGCATGATCTCGTCTGTCCTGTATTATACAGGCGACACAGTCACTGGTTGTCTATTTTTGCACTCAATTGACATTCCTCTTGTCTCAAACAAGCAAAGTGACAATCTGAGCGTACATTACTTACTCTCAACATCACGGCCAAGCATATACTCATTCTAAGCAACTACAATGTGTTAGCTCATCAGCATCTCTTGGGTTAGATCCTGCGCTAGCAGATAGCAGACAGTTGGCAAAGAGTAGGTGAGGAGGTGTAGGTGGGTGATCCCGAAGAAGCTGGCTGGACGTGTCAGAGAAGGGACATGTCTTGCAGGCTTGTGGGAGGGCAAAGTGAGAGACTGGCACCAGCTGCATAGTCACCAGATGGCTGGGTAGGGACCTGTGCCAGTGGGGTGACAGGACCCTGTATCACTCTCTGCATCTGCATTTCTTGTCAGACATTTTTGGCAGAGCAGTAATGCTCGGCCAGCATTCGTCATTCACAGAGGCCTGCAGGACGAAAAATTCAAGTTGGGCAGAGGATGAGTCGGAAATCAGCCCCACACCTGATGCCACGTGGACGTGCAGGGAATCGGTGGCCGTCATCCAAATAGGATCTGAGAGTATGGAAAGGAGTCAGAGTGAGATTGGCTTTGGCAAATGGTCAGTCTACCTGGGCAAAGTAAAAGTTTGAGCTCATTACAATGTTCAGACTAATCATAGACCTGGCCAAGTGAGTTGCATCACGAGAGACTTTGCTGTGTTTTTGAATATCAAACACTATGGAGCATAGCTGAAATTCCATGTTTGACAGCATTTTCTAGCTATTTCAAGTGCTTATTTATTCTGAACAGGTAGTATCTGTAGAATGATCTGCTCCTTGTGGGTAAAATACTTCATTCTCTACATTTGTGGGTGTCCTGAGACCTGTTTCTACAACCAGTTTTAGTACTCGCTGATACCAAGTACTAAAACAAAAGAACTAAAGAGTTACAACTCAAACCTTACACAATAACTTTGAAACACTACTTTTATTTGGAACAAGGCTCCTTTCTTTTTAGGCTCCTTTGACTCAATCAAATCAAATATACAGCATGATAGAAACAGTTTATTTTATATTTAATTTTTTCCCTAATTCTTTGTTGTGACGTGTTTCCAGCTGCCAGACTGAGACTAACCAGCTTATAGACAGCTCTTCTGATCAATATTTGAGCAGCTCAGTGCTGCCTGAGCTCCCCATTCATGTCACTGGGTTCCCCATTACTCTCTCTGGGACAAGATCCAGGGCATGCTGGGCTGTTTGAGGCCTGCTTACTGCAGTGATCTTCTGCTAGCAACTCCTTGATTCATTATAGATGAACTTGGGAATTTGCTGGCAAGTGTTAGTGGGTAATTGAAGAAAGGAAGGTGGTAACATTTGTTCACAAAGAACAAACATATATAGTTGCAGCACATCTGCCAAAGACACAAACATTAGCATTACAAACTACAGAAACAGACACCTCACCCACATACCAGACAGTAGGCTCCCTCACTGAAACATAACAGAAAAAAAATATGGATTTAAGCTGCAGGATTCTAGGCAACAGTAGTATCCTAACCTGTCAATAGGTTGAAAATTCTGAACACTGAAGTAGCCTACCCTGCCCTGTTTTTTGTTTGTCACATTAGCACCATGACAGTGACAGTGTACTTGTGTGCCTAAAGACAAGAATTGAGAGAAGTGATCAAATTGTGAAATTAAATTATTTGCGATAATCTTGACTGCTGTAGCAACAGGGAATCCGTAAAGTGATTACTGGAAGGTAATTAGATGCAGTGTGCAAAGCAAATTGAGGTTTCAGTCAGCTGGACAAATGCAAAACAATCTCATCGAATTCATCACCAAACACAGTTAAGCAATATTAGAACAACTTCCAACATGAACAAAAACAAAACAAAATAAAACAAAAAAATAAAATAAACAGGCAAGCCAAAAATAATTAATTCTGCTTTCTTCAAAACACAAGTTGTGATATTATAATGCTTAAACACGTGACATCCTGGTCATATGAAACAGACTCCCCAGTTTCCATATAAAAATGTTAACATGCTTTTTTGGA
>JAVKLF010000069.1:1294796-1306410 GCA_034783495.1 Millerichthys robustus | reverse complement strand
TTTTTTTTCCCATGCCATTTTCTCAGCTGCCTTTGAACAATGACTTGATTGTTGACTGTGGTGTAAAATGTCAGTTATCAGTTTTGTTTTATTTTATTTCCAAATGTTACTGTCATTTTAACAGGAGCAGGTTGGTGCTATTTTATTTTGGGGTTTTTTTCCATTGCATGTAGGTCTGTTTAGGAGGAGAAACTGTTTCCAAACCAGCCTCTATTCTCAGTAGGAACCATGAGGAAAACTCATAGATCATTCAATCCTCTTGTGCTGCGCTGCAACACATGCTCTGCGTTTGCTCCAGTTGTTCTTATTTCCTTTTGCAATGATAGATTACATTCTCACATCAATGTTTTCCAAAGGCTTTTTCCACGGCAAATCAACTGAACATAAAGTTTTTGCTAAAAATCTATTCATTTTATGTCAACTGAAATACCCATTCAAGATGTTGTCAGTAACTTCCTTGGGCTCTTCTGAACGGCAAAACCCACGTTCAGCTCAGTTCAATACACAAACTCCAAACAGTCTTCAATAGAAGGTCAAACAAAAGCCAATATCTTTTTACTTCCTGTTGGCATCATTATCTATCCTAGGGTCCCCATAATCTCCCCCCAGAAAGGAAGAAGCTCCCTGTGGTATCCTGCTGATTCCCACCAGCAGATCTGCAGCTCTGGCCTTTTCCTCCTCTGGGATCTGCAGAAAGGAAAATGGTGTGTAAGTGTGTGTGTTTGACAGTGATCAGGAGGTGTAGACATGGGTGCCGCCCTGATAATTAGCTAAATAGCACTTTAATCAGGGGACTAAGCCATCTGTCTATGGGGGCGGGGCACAGAAAAGGCCTTACACATTTTTAATGAGGCTTAAAATTTGCACAGAGCAACTGTAGGGCTCATTATGTGACCCATGCTTTGGCTTTTTTTCAAATCTGTGTAAAGGCTGGGCCGCGCACTTTAATTTATGATTATACAAGCATGTCCAAATTCTTTGTTTTCCTTTTGGCTGTTAAAAGTAGTAACAGGTCATACACAAACACAAACAGCTTGTTTTATAAACAAGGTCAGTTTATGACTAAATGCAAATTATCCAAAATAAAATAAAAAACAAATAGCAGCGTATAAAGCAGTGTGTGGAAAGAAAATATTTTTCATAATTTGAATTATTGCAAATTTTATACATTTTTGATCACCTGCACATGAGATTTTCGATTTACAAATACACACAAGGATCCAACTTTGTTGAAGAAACTGTTGAGTCATACCTCCTGAGTTACTATTACCACATTTCTCAACTTGTTTTATTTTATTTATGAATCAGAAAAATCGCTTATTCTGTCTGTGGGCCTCCGTACTATAATTGGTGATTGGTGATGGCTGGGATCCTCTTAGGAGGTGGGCACAATTGTGTGCACAGCCTGAAGCAGAGCAAAATACTGGCACCATATGAGGAGAGGGCACAGAAGACAGAGAAATAGCCAACCTCTCTCTCACACACACAAAATCTGTATATAAAAAAAAACGAAACACATAAAAACCTGAAACTTTGTGTGTGTGTGTAAATAACTACAGGCAAAGGTGATGGTCTTGCTGAAAAAAATGAAAGCAATGTGGCATCACCGTTTGCTGCAGAGCCAAAGATCTGTTTACAGGAGTATTTGAAAAAGGTGAAACAGAATTTCTGTGGTCATTTTTTCTGACTCTGTTGCACAAATATATTATATGAGGTTTTTTTTTTTTTTTTTAAGTAGCACAATATACAGGGGACCAAACTGTCTGCAGTCCCACTGGCAAAACAAGCTTGCTGTTTGGACAGCACATCGATGGCTGCTGCACTTTCTCCACTTGTCTCTTTGAGCACACAAGGCAGAGTATATCGATTGAGTATATTGAGGTGTGTCATGGGCCAGCCATTAGTGAACACGGGCTAAAGCAGAACATGAGGAAATGGGTAGGTGAATACTAGCTACTGGCTTTTTAATAAAAGACCATGGAGCTTTCATTTTTTAACCACCGGTGGAGGGGTGTTGTCAATTGATTTCATTCTTCAGCAAGAAATATTGATAGGCTTTGTGCTCCATGTTGAGGAAAATCAATGACGAGATGCACAAAGAAAAAAAAATGCTGAAATAAAAATATAGATGGGTGTGGAGACAAATAGGAAGAAAGGGGTTGTTTTTTTATTGCAACGAGTGGTGTTACACGGAACGATAATGAGTACAAGGTTGGAGAGCCAGAACTATAAACAAGGTACCACTTCCAAACTAAGAAAAATCAAAAGGTAAACAAGAAATGGGTCTGAGAACTGACAGAAAAGCCCAGTCAAGGAGAATAGAAGATAAAAAAGCAATCTGAACAAAATTAGGAAAATGAAAGATAAAAGGTACAGAAGAAGTTAAAAAAATAAGTTAATAAGTGGCTATAAGAAAAAAGAGGAACAAACACAAAAACTGGATTGATGGTGATCTGTCACGGCTCCATGGACAGAGGACTACTGACATGCTGTTTTTCCCCAGAGACATGACTTTATAACTGTGGTGGCAGTGCGAGGCAAGTCCCTGGACTGAAGAGGCCCGCAGATCAACGACAGGCCATGACACAGTTAATTACCCCTCAGAGATGCAAAGAGAATCACTCAGCTGTGTCTCTCACACACAAAAAAAACAAAAGCACAGGTTAACTCTGCTCCCATTCATCTCTGGCTGGCCAAGAGTGTTTAATGAATCAAAAAGGTTTATAAAGCATTTTGTGGCTTTCATTTCCTCAGCACAATTTAATTTGGAAGCAAAACGTCCATTTTGTGTCGGACAATCAATGAGAAGAGCTTCTTTGGATTGACCCAAGTATTAATTGTGCCTCGGTCAGATTCAAATATTTTTATGCGCCAACACATTTCACAATCTCATTTGTATGCCAGCAGCTATATGCCAGTCATCATCGGGTTTGATATCTATGAGAGAACTGAAGAGATCAATGCAGTTGCTGCTAATGGCCTCTGCCTGGACTGGGTTCAATAGCTGGCCACATTTTATGATTTATACGTTAGGTGTTGCAAGTATATATATATATATTTGTGTTTTGAATCATTAGCATTTTGATTTCTAAATATTTCTTTGAACAATTTGAATGTAACAAACCCCCTATGATCCATCCTCCCAGCTGTTTAAAAAAAATAGAAAAACTTAATAAAGTACCATTCCCCCCGAAAATTTGAAAGATCTTCATTGAAATGAAAACATACATAGTCTTTTATACAATGAAAAAGACTAATTTAAACTGAAAGAACGATGGTACCCTTGAAATGGCATTGGTAGTCTTCTACTTTAAAATGTAATAGATTGTACTGCCAGCCACACCTAAATGTGTTCATTAAATGAACACAGTAACAACGCTGTTTGTGTGACACCAGAAAGTTATGGGTCCTTGGAGACTGAGCCTGAATGATAAGCTGAGTGTCATCATCAGGCTTTCTCTCCTGGGATTTCCTCCCCAAAGGCAACACTCTCCATGATGAGATGGCATCTGAAAAAAAAAAAAAAAAACTACATTTGAGTTGTAACAGAGTCATAAACCGATAACTCACCGGACACGACAATATATTAATTTTGCTTTGACTTTTAAAACAGACCTTCTAAAACAGATGTCTGTGTTAAGACAGCTGTTACTTGTCAGAGGTCTCTCTTGGATTTGTAATCTTTGGTAAAATAGTCTACAGAGGTATGTGTAGAAATCCTTTACGCAGCTGATTTGGACCCACAACCTACTTTATTACCGTACCTGTTGAAATATTTATTTATTTTTTTAGCTTTGTGGTCAGAAAGAAATGGTCAGCAGCCCATTCAACTTGTTTCTGGGGAAAATACAACATTTATTTTCAGACAATATAAAAACATCAGTTCGAAGTACATTTAATAATTCTGAGAACTAAAAAAATGAGAGCAAAAGAGACTTATTAAAATGCAAGCTTTTGCCATTCTTTTGTTGTCAAATGAATTGCATTTAGAAAACATTTGCACAGATGTCAAGTGTGATGAAAAAGTAGGTGTTTCATGTCTTTGTAATGAATGTGTCTAACTGGTCTAACAGTGTTACCATTATAAAAGCCTAAATGCTTTCATGTTCAGATATAAAATTTGTACAAATTTGCTACAGCCCAGAGTCTGAGGTTTTTTTTTTTTTTTTTCAAATCATAGCCTATCAATTTCAAGAAAATGTCAAATATTTTAGATCTAAGATCATATTTTGGCATTGAGCAAAAAAAAATAAAAAATACAATACAATATTTTACAAACTTTTTGTCAAGTTTTTGAAATTTTGACTTCAACCTCAATCAGTCATCAGGCATGGGTGATTGAATGTTGACAATGACTTGATCATTTTGTCTCACGTTGTGAACATATAGACCTCAAAATCTGACTTACTTGAATATTAACAAAATTTCAAATCCACAAAGGTCTAACATCCAAAATCAATTTCCAAATTCACATTGGATCAAAATGTGTGCCCTCAGAGCAGTTTGCAACAGTGTTCATAAATAGCTGTCTGAACTTTGAGTAGGGCATACTCTGGAGGCAGATTTAAACAAAAGCTGAAAGAGATGTTTGAAGTAATGTGGCTTTCTGGCTGTGGGAGGAAAACTTTGTTAGTTTTGTTTTTTATTTTTTAAATCTAGTTACAAACTGACTCAAATGCCAGCCTAGGTTAGTCCCTACTTAAAATAATTCTTAAACATGTATTGGTTATATTTTCAGTAAAGTTCTAAATTGTGTCATTTTTGATGTAAACAATACCTTAGCTTTCAGTCCTCCCTGTCTTCAGCATACGTGACAATTCATGTGCATATCAGCAACTGTCCCAAGTCTCAGAGGGCCGTCTATTCATTGTGCTCACAAAACAGCAAATAATGGGTCTCCCTCTTTCTCCCAGCTGCTCCGGTCAGGTGTGAACACATTGCATTCCTTTTTCATTTAACAGCAGTGAGACATTTCTGAGAAGGGAATAAAATAGAAAGTATCAGAAGGTAGGAATGATATTCCCATTTTTGTCTGAGGTCAAAAAATGGCAACATGCAATATATGATTGTGCAAAGCCCATTTTTAGTCAGTCTTTTTTACATTTTAACATTTATCGTGTTTTTTTCCTTCTCCTTTGTCCCATTACTTTCATTCCCCATTTCCTAACTAAATGAATACATGGGTTTCTGCCTTCATATTTCATTATTCCTCAAATGAGGCCAAGCCTGATCCACCCTGCTTTAAGAGACACTTCATTTTCCATTTGGCCTTTTTTAATAGCATACCTGAGAGTCCTGAAGCTCACAAACCTAATTGGAAAACTAAAAATATGATGTAAGTGCACATTCAGGGCCTGTCCAATCACCACTAATAAGCTCCTTGTAAACCATATAACTTTGAGAGGGAGGCAGAGAGTTTCAGGTCAACTCTCGTTACCCTTCCAACACCTGTGTGTGCTGCCGCATTTTGCAATTAGATGCCTCACCCAGCCATTTCTCTCCCAGCGCTTTTATTGCATCTGCTGCCCAAGACAAACAGCAATAAAGCTGGGGGTAACCATGGATACATAAGGGTTATGTCTTTTTCTTTCATTCTTTCTTGTCATTACCATTGAAACATCCTTTTCTTAATTTAAGTGGTTGGCAGCTCTTATTTCTCCCTAGTTCCTCAAGAAGATGAACGATGTGTAGGAAGAAAACAATTTTGCTTGGTCGTCACTGAAAAAAAGGAGTCTCAGAGGTGAAGTTAGAGAAGTTAAAGAGTAAAATAAAAAAGGCTATTTTGGCCTTGAGGTACTTTTAACAGAGTTGTCGGTATTAGAGGCAGTGAAGCAACAACAATCACAGAAACATGTTTGGTTTACTTGTACAACTAAAACTAAAAAGAAAGCAACATTAGCAAACATGTTGCAGTCTGTGATCATGACTGACAGAACATCTAATCTCTTAATGGCAGTAATGAACACATCAGCTAATTAGAAGCAAGAAATGAAAGTCTTTTCAATTTGTTTAGACCACACACAACAAACAAAAGCCTTTAAACAGCACTGTCTTTGTTTCTTAATCAGTTGCCTCTCTCAATTGTTGTAGAGCTGGCAGACCAAGCTAAAAGCAATCATGTATTTTTTCTTGTTGCTATTGTTTTTCTTGCTCATAGTTATTGTCAAGATGGCAGGTTAGTGTAGTGAATTGGGCTTTCCAGTGCCCCAACCAGACCAGATTGAATCCCTTGTCTAAAAAAAAAAAAAGATATTGTAGTGTTTCCTCTTTTTTTCTTTTCTTCTGACACTTCAAAAGTGAGCATCGAACGGTGAAAGAAAAATGAGAGCAGTGACGCGTGCGAGTGAGAAGAAGCGTGTAGGCAAGGCAACAAAAGTATACAATAAGATGTGAGCTGTGAGAGCTGGGAAAGAAAAAAGAAAATATAAAAAAAGAGAGGAAGAAGAGTTTATGTGAGCCTGAGAGGTAGAGGAAAGCTAGTAGAAAGGGTCAGAGTCTATGATTGTCCCTAAGAGAGAACATAACGGTGGCTCTAATAGATTCTTCTCACACCTTTCCTGGAGATGACCTGCCTGTGGGAGAAGGCCTCTTCACTAATGGCAGGTGAGAACGCAGAGGAGGCAGCCATCAGAGACTTATCTTGTGTTTAAATCCATTCTCACCATGGCCCCTTATCACTGCAGCCCTTTGACACCAATAAATCTTTTTTTTTTTTTACAAAACATGGGTAATAGATAATGGATGGATGGATGAACGCTTGTTTTTGTCTCTATTTGGGAAATTAAGTGATCAGTTCAAAATACCAACATGCTGAGATGTCCAAACAGGGGTACAGATAATATGCATGTTTGTCCTCAAGGGTATGATTTTTATGTACCCTCCGGGGTTGAATATTGAACTTCAAGATAGTTACAGTATGTGCTAACGTAGTTGGTTAGCATTGTGACGTGACCAGTCCCCTCCTGTTTGATCATGTAACAACTGTTATGTGAAAATTTCTGATGAAGGTACTTCTCACATGAACTTTGACATAATTTGCAATTTGGTACACCTCACATCTGCTGTGAGAAAGCAAGTTCACAGTATGTGTTTTTTTAAATTTGTGACTGATTGTTTGGGTTCATGCTTTTTATTGTTTTGACAACTCCTTCGGGACTGCAGCTGGGTATATCGATGCTAAAGTTCAGTCTGAGGAGAGATTCAGAGTCAGATCAGACAAAGATCGGGGCAGAACACAGACTGGAGCAGTGAATAACAGAGAGGCAGAAAGAGCAAGATTATCATGTGTGCAGTTGGCACATTTTTTGTGCACATGTGGAGTTTCTCCTGGTACTCCAGTTTCACAGTGACTGTGTCAATAGTTTTCTCTCTTGTTTTTCTAAATGTTAGATCACTGCTCTTGTTTCTTGCTGTTAGAGCATGCAAATAGTGGTAGGATCTTACTGGGCTTGGTGATTACCATTCACATGAGAGTCACTAAAATATTTTGCAATGCTTTTGGGGGTCCTTTATTGTTTTTGCATTGGAGTTGCAGGGGCCTGCAGTCCAGTTTTTTGAGTTTTGAACATGTTATAACATTTCAACAATTTATTTTCTCTCAAAATAGTCACAAATAGTCACAAAGCTGACAAAACCTGTTTTGAACTCATTTAACTCATCCACTTAACTTATTTAAAGAGGGCTAACTCTCCTTCGACAGAATACATTCAAAGCAAATGTCCAGGTCTAAACACCATACAGACATAAAATATTATTAATAAAAAAATTGGTCTAAATCTGCCTACCTTCATTTCAAAAAGTGCAATTCAGCATATTAGATCTTAAATGTGGCAGCTGCCAAGGTGGGTATGATGTAGTCAGATCTGGGCAACAATCATGTGCATGACCAAGAATGCACTTTGGCAAACTGTGCGCATAAAATTTGGCTGTAATTTCAAAAACAACACTGCCTCTCACTCATTAAAAATTCAGTGAGACTGCAACAATAATAAACTTTTTCTTTGATGAACGATCTTTAAAAAAATACAAACTAAAAGCGTGCAATAAATTAACCATCACTGAGGGTACAAAAATTAAAATAAAATAAAATAGGGTTGATGGTACCACAATAGTGACAACCCTTTGTACCCCTAAAAGCACAATTAAATATTCTTTTTTTTTGTCTAAGAGTAAAAATCAAAGTGAAGCCAGTGTAAGTAAGTCCCTCTCCCTGCACATTTAATATTTAAGTTATTACTCCCTCATAGAGAAAAGCTTTCATTAAGTCAGTAGTAATCCAAAAAGCTGCAAAGAGCTGAAGAGTGTTTTCATCTTTTCCTCAGTTTGTGATGTGGCCTTGAGAGCTGGAACAGCAAGAGATTTCATTATCCTATTGTGTCGCCAGTGTGACTAGCAACAGAGTCACCAGGCAACACGCACCATGATCCCTGTGCTGGGTCTCCTAAAGAGTCAGTGTTTGCTTGGCACTTTTACAGCAACAGTTTCTGTGCACAAGTACACATATACACCAGCTCTCACACACTCCCCAAATCCCTCTTTTTCAGTCTCTAAATTAGTCCTAATCCTTCTGGGTTCGACCAAAGTCCTCCAAACAAACGTAATGGGCAATAATCAGCCCTGCAGCAGCCAGTGTATTGGCTTGTTTTATCATGCTCAGAAGACCAAACACAATGATACTGTTTTCTTAATAAAAGAGAAGGTTAATAATCTGCTGATCTCCAGTCCCTGTGTGCCAGGAAAAAATCCCTTCCCTTCTTCTCTTTAGTTTTTTTCAGTCTCCTTTTTGTGGAAGTGTGTGTGTGTGTTTGTTTTTAAAGCATCCAAAAAAAACGCACTGGCAAACCAATGTCGGGGATGATGCTTTAAATATGCTTTAACAGGTAATGCTTGATTTTATTTAAAAAATACAACTACCAAATGCTGTATTTCATAATCAAAGATAATTTTACTTATTGATGTTTTATTTTTATTTAATCTTTAAAATGTTTGCACTCTCTAAAAATCTATGTTAATTTAAAATACTGGACTTTGAGCCCTGATTTGTTATTTTATTTTCAATTTAGGATCTGACTTCAGCACGTTTTAACCTTGGAAGTTTGATTAAAATCAAACTGCTTGCTGGAAATGAGAGTCAGAAAATGCATGCCACAACTATGTTGTATGAAATGGCATAAGACCAAAAGAAATTATTTGCAAATGCAACATGTTGACATTTGAAAAGTCTTTTCTTATTTCCACCCATGTATCATATTTTTGCTTGGAATCCCATTTCTTTTCTATACACCTACATTCTGTTTACATCTATTTTTCTTTTGCGTGTCCTTGGGGATCTTTGCAAACACTGGGGCCTACAGCGGTGCTCTAGCCCCAACAATAAAAAGCTCATCAAATTCAGTCTGGCATGTGGTCCTGCCTTTCCAAATGGAGAAGGGAACAGCACCTGGTATCTCTTGTGCCTCCATTACACACTGCCAAGATTGGAGAAGATTGCTCTGCCAGAACAATAATATGGACATCCAGCAAAAGCGTCCATTACCCCAACAGCCCATCTTCTCTCCCTTTCACCCACTGCTCACTTTCACCCACTTGCCAAATGTAATGCATGTGTGTTCATGGATTCTCCCTCCTCCAAGCAGAATAAGTCATCACAGGTCTTTATCTCTCTTATATGGTGCCTCAGTTTCATGGCTGGCTATTGGCTTTCCTTATCCTGGTTGAACAAACTGTTTGCTTCTATCCACTTCTTTACTTCTTCACCCTTTGTTTCTTAGTTCAAGTGTACAACCAGATTTCCATCCCTGCACCCAGGTGGTCCAGTGCTGAGTGAAATGGTACACAGTCAAGGAATTCTACAGCAATTGTTGGAGCACCATAACAATTTCACCTAAATGTGTTGTGCTGATATTTTTGAACATTTAAAAGAAGAATATAAAACACCAGGCAATGACTGGAGCTGTCTTTATCCAAAAAGCGTTATTCTTTTCTAAGCTCAACACACAAAATGGGCTCCTCTCAACCGTTGTGCCTCTGCTGCAGTAGAACTTGGAGTTGTCACATTCAAGGGACACACTTTCAGAACCATTTTCTCAACAAACACATGGATTGTTTAATGTCATCAGGTAAATACTAGTACTATGAGAAATGACCTGTGAAGGTTTAACATGTACCCAAGAAAATAAGTGTGGTGTACCTTTTGAATATTAAAATACACAAAAAACAGTAAAACAGCATATAATCTGACTCCAGCAATGTCTGTATCTCTCAAATATACTTCTAATTAAGATAGATTATCTGGGAGTGGGGTAGTTTTATTTAGTTCTATAAAATATCTAAAAGTGTAAAGTGGTAATGAGCTAATGTATATCATTTTCTTGATCAAATGCATCATCTTACTCATACACAAATACCTTTTATCTGTTGTCCCCCTGTTGAAGCCCACTGACATTACTTCCTAAGCACTCATAAAATACTTTTTGCTAATAAATTTTTGCTCGACTGTCAAGTCTTTGATATACTGTTGCTAGGCAGAATGGTCGATGAGCTGCTAAACATGACTCAAGCGTGTTGGCCCTTGAGCTTCAATGTAGGATAAAGCTTGTGTTCATGTAGAGGGTGCAGTTAGTACCAACCTGCTCTGTTCACAGATCAACAAAATTCATCTTTGAAGCGCTGCCTGACTGAAACTATACGTCCTTTTGGAGGAAGTGTGAGTGATGCATGTAATTCAGGATGCATAAATCTACAAGGAGCTGTCTCTTACTGTGCATGTCCCAGTGAATCTGAACTCACACTACTTGGCTGTCCACCACACTGGGTAATTACATCAACACTAAAATGAAGCGGTGGCAATAATGTAGTGCAAATTGCAGCATAGTTGGTTTGCAGCACTACCACTAATGGCTTAGAGCAGCCTTTTCATTGCTCAGTAAAGTTTAATAGCATTATTAAATAAGGCCAAATATATATTATTGCCTGCATGTAATGCAAGAGCAGATTTATTTTCATGGGCCAGAAGATAATGTCTTTATCAATTTATTAGTATTATCAACAGGTCTGTCATGAAACAGCAGGCTGAGAATTGTGTCACAAATAGGTTCAAAGCAAACAGAGGGGTACCGGTAGAAATTGACCCTGACTGTAATGTTGACAGTACCTATCACCATATTAAAAATATAATAAATATGAGAAAGTAAAATAGCATTATTCAATACCAAAGCAACATAATTGATAGAAAATTTCTGCCAGAAAACAAAATATTGGTTTTCTTGGGTTTATGTGCGACTGGACCCAGCTTTAATCTGAGGGTCAGAATGGTCATCAGTGTGGAAACGATATGGAACCAGGATTATTTAAAAGGCCAGAGATTGGAAGATACCATCAACCAAAATAACAGGAAGTTCCAGTCATTCAAAGCAAAGTGAGACACAAAGGTTCAGGGATTGTTCACTCACTGGCACCCAATAATCAATGTGCGTTAGCTTGACAGCAACAGATGAGTTTCAGGGGCGCAGCACAGAAGACCCACGCTGTCAATAAAACAACTGCTCATCATGAGTTCTGACATAGGTCAGTGGAGAACAGTGCATCAAAGGTTTGATTGTGATCGATTCTTCCA
>JAVKLF010000069.1:1209074-1235672 GCA_034783495.1 Millerichthys robustus | reverse complement strand
GTGTGTGTGTGTGTGTGTGTGTGTGTGTGTGTGTGTGTGTGTGTGTGTGTGTGTGTGTGTGTGTGTGTGTGTAGATGTCTTAGATACGATATTGTCACTGTGTATGGACTTCATTCATTTATAAGTAAAGGTAGGATCATAACAACTTTGTCGTAATGAAATGTGCATCAAGTGAGCTACAGTTTGTTGAAGAATACTCACTTGTTAACTCCTGCCAATCAAATATTGAATAAGATACTGGGTTCATTATATTCATATTTATGAATATTTATATTGTAGGTTTATGTGTGCCTCACCAGCCATGAATTTTGTTGCACGTCACTGAAACCTGCTTAACTATGGCACGTAATTTAAATCTGCTCAGAACAATTTAAAATGAATGAAGATTCATGTCTTTGTTGTGGATTTATGACTTTCCTGTTATTGTTGGAGAGACAATTGTCAAGAATTATTAAAATACTGTCCATCTAATTTTACATCATTAGTAGTTTGGGGTACTCAGTTCTTTTTTGTGTTTTGTACTTTTTTGAAACAGATGAGAGCTAATTATTTGCTTAGAATAATATGACCTAAAAGTCAAAGTATTACTTGCAAATATGACTTTAATGACACATCGAGGCAGAATTGAACTATAGCTGTAGCTTATGGATTTGCATCCTAACATGGCAGGAAGTTATTTCTTCATATTTCAGTGGTAGGAATGCAAAGTTTTCTTTATGTCAAATCTACTAAAAACACAGATCAGACAGTCTGCATCACAACTGCAGCCAGTTAGAGCCATCACTGCACAGTGTTGCCAAAGACAATGGCATGTGTACAGCAAGTTTGGCTAAAGCATTCTGCTCTATTGGATTAGGAAGCCAATGAGAGGGAAAGGCGATACCTCATCATGATGCGTTGGGGCTGCCTGAGAAGGCCTGGTCTGTGATAAATCGGAAGGTTTGGCTTCATAAATTATAATTATTTTGTGCCAGCATGGTTTGAGCGAGCTACTTACCATAACAGCATCTATCAGTCCACCCATATGGCACAGAGATTAACAGTGGACATATTTTTTTTTCCTACATCAGAAAAATGTAATTATGGAGTGGGTGAAAGAAGGGTGATGTGGTGAAGGGAGGAGGAAGGCCACAGTGGACGCTGAAATCCCACTTAAAACTGTCAACATCATATGTAAGATGTTTGTCAAATATATTTTTAAAGAAATATTGCAATGTTGGCTGTTTTGTTTTTAAAAATGTTATATTTTTTTTGTAAAAGCTATTTTCTAAATGTTTTAAAATTGAACCCATTTTTGAAATGTACTATTTTAAGAATAAACGTGTTGGAAAATCACTTCTATCAGTATCATTGAGTTCCCAAACTCAAACTAATTCTAAAAACTACATATTCAGCATGTGACCCATTGTTTCTACATGAGAATTGCTTTGAATTCCAGTCTATTGTGTAAGAGCTTGTCTGCTCCCCTCACACGGAATCAAATGAAAAACCCTGAAATCCCACTTGAGCAGAGCAACACATGCTCAGACAGGCTACCGGAGCCAACACTTGTTCTGGGTTTTGTAATTTCTAATTAGCATGCAATTCCAAGCCCTAACTCGGTCCCAGCCAAGCTCATTTGCCAGATCATGCTGTAAGTCATGCCTCACCTAAAGGTAAGCCTTTTAGATATGTAAGACCAAAAAAAAAAAAATACAAATCAAGACTGAATGTACAAGTTTAAATGTAACCTTTAGGTTTTTGAAAAAGCTATCAGATTATACCGCCATGCAGGGAGCAGACTAGGACAGTAACGAAGAATAACTGAGAAAAAGCTAAAGTAATTATTACGTGCTGATCTAAGATGTGGAAAGGAAGAGCTCAGTCTTGTGCCTGTCTTGAGGCTCATCTGCAGCCTCTACAATATTTCTATACAAGCAGACATCAAACTGCAGGGCACAACTCGCTCTGACAGCAGGTTTTAACATCTCCTCAGTGGTTTCCCCACCAGGCAGCTAGTACTGCAAAAGGACCCATTATTTGATGAAAAGAGTTTTTGGCCTTGAAACAATCCAGCTGTGGGGTTATTTCCACCCTAAGAATGATTGATACCTTGAAACCTAGTGAACGTGTAATGATCTGAAGGGTTTACACACAAAAAAAGTAAATACAACTTTCAGCCTGTGCAAGAAATTGCTGTTTTTGTCTCTGGAAGGTGTTCAGAAAACCAAAAAAATAATAATTTTATGTTCTAACAATTGTTTACAATAAAAAAAAAAGATGGCAAAAAAATAAAAAATAAATAAATACTACTTCTGCTGATTTTTTACCTACATTTTTACTGTTAAAATATTTAAAATAATATATATTATACTGGGGATTTTGTGTTAGAGCTGATGTTAGGTTGTCATTGGATACTGCTTTGAGCCAATGATTTGATTCGGCTCTTCATGTTGATGTTGCCAAGGATTTTGCGTTAAAGCAGTTCAGAAAACTGAAGCATTGATTTTTTATTTTTTTTTAGAAGTGATATTTTTTGCAAAATCATGTCAAAAGAAAACCATAACTTCATTAAAAAAAACTGGTCATGTCCAGAGTGGCCTATATGTTTTCTCACATATTTCCCTTTGGCTCACTCTGAGCGCTCAGAGACAACAATGTAATCAATTTCCAAATACCAGCCGGGGTTTTTTAAATTTTTTTATGCATTCTAGGATTTGTATTTTTTTAAGTATTGTAAACTTGTGGCCAATTAAACTAGGCCTACATGTAAAATATAATATGGGCTGAATAAAACTGTAACACAGGCTGTGAGATTAACATGTCAGTTTTAGGACTATGTAGAAATCTGTTTTTTTTTTTGTTTAAAAAAATGACAATGGGGTTACTTACAAAAATAAAGCAGTTATTTTACTTTCATTCTCTACACTAGTGTTCTTGCTGTGAGTCCTTGATAGAGAGGAATAACAATCAAACTGCTGTATCAGTTTCCACTGGGATATAAAATTAACACAACACACAGTTCATCCTTGCACAGCCTCTCCATGGAGTTAGGAGAGATATAACAGGCCAAGAGAAGAATTTATTCACCTTTGGGCTGTATGGGAATTTAAATGAACTCACATCAGATTTGAAAGTGTCTGCTGAAAGTGAAGTGAATATAGAAGAGCTCTGGTTCACAGATGATGTGAGAGCCTGTACATGAGAGACCGACCTGATATGGATCCACATTATCATAAGCCATATGCCTGCTGCAGCCTGTGGAGTGGCTGCAAGGTAAATAATGCTGATGACAAACAACATAGCCCACATTACCCATACCACCTCCTCACGCCTCTCTTTTCTCATCAGAACAACACACGCTGCCAAACAAATTAGCGTCAGCTGGCTGATACATTTGTAATCTATTCCGAGCATAGCAAACAATACAAATTGGATTTCTAATTTCTCCTGACTCATTTATGCAAAGCGGGAGTAATGGAGTGTCTCCATGGAAACGTTTTTGACACGCGACAACTTTCATCGGCGGGCTCAAACGTATTTTTTATTTTGTAGAGTTTAACAGAATTTGGTTTCAAAGCAGGTGTATTTTGACAAAAAACAACTTTGAATTTCCACAAAGTCTCAGCTCCTCCTGTTGACATGCTGGAACACACACATGCAAACTGTGTGGTTCCCACTAAATCCAACACTGTTTGTAAAATCCAAAGCCACGAACAGAAAAATACATTTTCCAAAAAAAGTAAACAAACGTCCACAGGTGATTGAACAAACTGACACTCACCTCAGGCATAATCCAGTGATTATTGATGATTAACTGCAGGATATGTTCTGGAAGCCTATCTGCTTCTAAAGCTAATTTTCATTAAGCAAAAATTGAAGGTCGGAATAGAAAATCAATGCTAAAACCTCTCAATGCCAGCAAAACCAGAGTTCTCACACATTTGATTATCCATCCCCTCAAAAAACAAAACAAAAAAAAGCTAATTAAAGATATCGTTCTCCAGCTCAACTGAGCCATTTTCTCAATCCAAGATAACCTAGACCCACCAAACATTCTGATAAATGGGCCATAAACTCCGATCTGCCGAAATGACAATGCTGCCTAATGTGTCCACAAGGATTCTTATCACCATGTAATCTTTATTATGCTTGCACTAAGAGTACAATGTAGGTCAAGGCTGTGTGCACACGACTGTGATTGTTCAGATTGACTGGACAAGTGAAGTTTTTGTGTCTTTCCAATTTATTCAAACAGAAGGGCTGCTGTTTGTGCAAGAATACAAGATCAACCAAATGTTTTAAGTATGTTGTTTATGTGTTTATACCAGAGCATGTTTCGTATAGTCATGAGGAACTGCAGCCATTTGTTACATTTGTTGCAATATTTGGTGTGATTGATATGCATGCGTCATGTGAGATTATACAGCATTTATTTCTTTTTTGACCCTGTCCAACCAATCGACATGGCATGTCACTTTTGTGATTTTCAAAACAGTGAAGGATGTCATGATAAGAACTACTTAATGTCTGTCAAGCTGCACACACGCGTTCTGAAGCACCAGTTAACAGTGTGTCTTTGCTTATACAGATGCAATCAAATTTATTTATGGGGTTTTCCTGTGTTGAAGCAAAAGGTCCAAACAAATCTGTCTGTAGCTTCTCCCAAGGAAAGAGATGTTCTCCCATGTTCATTGAAGAAAAATGTATTTGGAAATCAGCTCACCAGTCTGTGGGCATGGACTGCATAAGACATGGATTCTCCATCTGCTCCATCCATGTGCTCACATCCCTCATCCAAGATCCTATTTAAAAGGTATGATGATTGAATGGATCCTTTTTCACAAAAAATACATTTTTGTGTGTATTGTTTGATTAAAACAGCTCTAGCTACAATCAGTAATATGACTCAAACTAGAATATAACTTCAACTGAAGCTGTAGCATACCACACATAAAAAAACCATCTTTCTATGTAATGAAAGTAAATATGAGATTTCAAGCTGCTATTGCGTCACAAAAACCACAGCACTAATACAGACTGTCTGGGAAATTACTTCAGCAAGTTCTGGCATGACTTTTTTTTCAATCTGCAGCATTTCCACCTATCTTTGACTTACCAGTGGTAAGCTATTACTAATCTGTAATTTGGTTATCTCAATTTGATAGATTTGATCATGATGTATTGGTGTGAGGAAATAAATGTTATAGAAATCCATCTTTGGAGACATCAGGTGCTTTCAGACCACATAGGTAAAATGGCTTTGGGGGTGTAAGGAATTAAAAAAAAAATAACTACAAATGTTTTTACAGATGTTTAAAAAGACTCATTCAATAGAGCAGTTTACATTGTGCTGCACACATTCACACCATAGCAGATGACACAATTTAATAGCTTCTACTTTAGCAACGTGACTCATTTTATTAGTGCAAGAGCTGGGAAAGTGTTCAATTTGCTCATTCTATCGATCAATCACATCCCCTGACGTCCCTCAAGCATTTCTATTGAGCCAAGAAAGTGCCTACTCTAAAGCAAGAGCAGAAAAAACCCTCTAATAAACATAGTTATAAGCACTATGAACGATCACAGTACCAGCAAGTAAAAAAAAAAAAGGTCCACCACCTAAAATGGTTTTGCGAATTGAAGTGGTCCCATATGATCTAAAACACCTACACAGTACATTTCAAACTAAGACCTTTTAAGTTTCCATGCAGTATATGACTCCTGACAATTTCATGGATCATCACCTGATGCATAAATGTTTGTTCTTCATTTCAGGAAAGGAATTAGGGAAAAAAATATTTCAACTGTGGTTTCTAGAAGGGTCAAAATAAAACAGTGTTTCATCAAAACCAAGAGTCTTTGAGTTTAACAAGTAAGCCAATTACTCTGGTTGAAATGTCCAAATGAACAATGCTGAAATTTAGCCCCAACCATCAGTTGGTCAGGATTGGTTACTCTACAGTATGTGGTTGCAAAGTGGCATAGCTGGCTACTACTGCTGCCTTACAAGTTTTCCTTTTCTGAGAGTGCAGTGCTCTGTAACTTCAAACTAAGCGCCCCTTTTCACTGTCAACAAGACAAGAAGTGCAGCCTTCAACACGGCAGCATTATTCTCAGACTTTGGACGTAAACAGAATGTAGGTGTGTTCCAAAAGGGAGGTAAATAAAAATATGATGTGCAGGATGGACTGACTCCTTCACTCATCAATGCTTCTGGAAACATTCTGCAGTGTGACTGCAACAGTAGTTTTATTCTCCAGCATTCATAGCTATATTTCTCATTTTTCACAACCTCCTTAAATATTTTAATTATTATAAAAAGAGTAATATTGCCAACTCTTGCTCTCCATTCACTGTTGTACTGATATTTGTCAGTTTGTGACATACACAATTCTGCTGCATTAAGAAATCATATCTGACATCTAGTAAATTTTAAATTGTACAGTGTGACACAGGTTACTCTCCAGATTTTATATGTTCAAGCTTGCAAAGTGTGATTTGTTCAAGTTCTTTGCAGTCTTTTGAAATTCCACAGTTTGACCTGGTCTTACTTATTATGAGTTTGAGACTAGAGTAAGACTAACAAGAACCCCTAAAAGACGCAGACATTTTAACACACTGAATAAAAGAGGTAAGCCCAAAAAGCTTGATAACTTTTTTATTTTCTTCTAAAAATAAATTATAACCACAATGCACTGAAAATACATTAATTTCCAAAAAAAATTTTATCTTTGCCTGCCAATGATTTGATACTGTCTGACCTCGGTTATCACAATTTTGCTTCCCATGATGGCAACACACCTGAAGATCACCAGGATATTGACTCATTTTCATGCCGTCCATCTCTAAATCAAGTTTATGGTAAGTGTATTTGATGGCAGTTTACTTTTACTGACATGTATTACGTTTTTTATTTATGGAAAGGTCATGGCTGCCGCTCAGTAGAGTGCTCATTCATAGCATTTATCTTTTTTACTGTCAGTTAGACTTACACACGCACAATGCCATGACAGGTTATCCATACCATTAGCGGGAGACATAGAGACGACAGACAACAAAGACAAGGCTGTCAGAATGGAGAGAGGGCAATATGTGTACAGGGAGCGGAAAGAGGAAGGGGATCACAAAATGACAGGAAGAGAATTGAAGGGATTTGTCTAACATTTTCCTGATGTTGTCCCTGAATGCTCCCCATTATTATCTTCAGAAGGGAGGATTTATTTAGTATTTATTTAATTTTATTTAGGTCTTGGGCTTGATATTTTTATATTCATTGGTGCCACCAGTGGCGTCTGAGAGGGGAGTCGTGAAGTGCATCACATTAACTGTATTGACATAAACAGCTCACCAAGCGCATTGCCTCTGCTTTTGATGAGGGTTTAAGTAGGAAGCCATTGAGAGACTTATGGAGAAATGTTCCCATGGGATCAATAGATTAGAGCCCTGACTAATCTTACTGAGCAAGACAGCAGTTCTTATAAGAAAAAAAAAAAAAAAAAAACTTCAGTGATATCACCAACATATGCTGTGCCATCATTTCTCACTGCCCTCAAACTGTAATTATTTTTTACTCTAATATGGGGCATGAACTTAGTGAGCATGTGTTATGGTAATACTCTTAGGCTTCTGAACTGAAGTCATTTTTATATAACATGCTTTTGTTGCTTTTATGCTACCTCTATTTTGATATTTAATATTTTACCATATGCCAATATCGGGGGATGAATTAGTGTTTATTTAGCAGCGTTCACCCTCCGATTGCTAGGCTCGTGTAAATGATAACTTTTACAACATAACTTGAGGGAATCCATATTGCCCACCATGTTACATTCTCCAGGGTGGCTCCATGGCAGGGCCCCAGTAACTCACATATGGACGAGGGACATTGAGTTTGCTGTCTTCTATTCATACATACTCTCTGTCTGGCATGTCACCTTGAACCAATTTATCTCTGGAGATCCTACTGGCTGCAGTTGCCCCTGACAGCGCAGGTGCGAACATTTAGACACACAAACTCCTTTAGAAGTCAATAATGGCAGAATTTAAAAAAATGTATCATTAACATATGATTCCTACATGTGGAGTACAAGTTTTATTTTTTCTGTAAAAAAAGGTAACTTTCAATGTCTTCTTGGAAGACTAAATTGGAACACATTAAACAGGCTTTTTTTAAATTTTATTTTATTGTCAATGTTTGGGGACCAAGTAAGCTAAGTGACAAGTTGACATGAAATAGCCATGACAAAATAAATGTCTGGTATTTGGAGACTAAGTTCACCCTCTTTTACTCCAAAACTTTACTTATCAGTCTGTAACAGAATGCACCTACTCCCTGTTGCATCTTAGAATTACACCTCAAGAATATAGGACACTTTTTTGAGAACCAAAATGTTCATATTTTTGATAGGGAAGGCATATAATTTGAGAGTAAGGTAAAGAAAGCCATTTACACCAAACTTCAAGCAGAGGAGGAGATCTTACATTTCAGTTTTCTAAAACTTTCTGTTTAGCATTAAGCTTAATACCCAGTCACCTTCCATCTAATTCACACCTTCATCATGTGAGCAAAGTGTCTTTCTTGTGAGCCAAGCAAGTAAAGACCCTAACAATGGTCCATTGTGAGAGGAGTGAGAGTAATCTGCATGTGAATTTACCAAAAGTGAACTAACTTTTTGAAGCAGTATGTAGATAAACCTATACAGATGAAGCTGCTTCCTAAACAACTAACATAAGTTTGTAGCAATGTAGTTGCAAATTGTACTCATGCCTAAGTCATTGCAGAATTATGCAACAAGCTTATCAACAAAATCATGATTCATTTATTTATTGCTTGTCACACTGATCTCAAACCCCATTTGTTGAAACCAAAAGAGGTAACCGTAAAATAAGATTACTTATTTCATGTTTACCCGACCAAAGAACATTTTACTCCAATTTTAACAAAAGTGAGCTTGTTACCAGTGGCCACACAAAATGTTATAAATTTTTAATCCCTTAGGAAGAAACAAATGTGAATATGCATCAATGTTTACAGTTATGCTGGTATGAACATGATTCACCATCATTTGACTTCCTTTTTCTTTCTTGTCGTGTGTACTACCAGCTTCCTGAGTGAGGTGTCCAGAGTGTGACAGATCCAAGGTAAGTCGCCCAGGACAGAGATCCAATTATATTTCTCTGTGGGCAGTGATCCCCTGAACCATTAATCAAACCATTTCAATTAAAGCCTTCTAAGAAATGATTAAATAATTACCTGCAAGCCCATGGAGTCATATATTCTCGTTATGGGAGCCCGTTGGTCATCAGCTTGAGAATGTCTCACCAGTGCCAGATGTGACACAGCAAATTAGTAATTTAGATGATTAAAGGAGGAAAGTGACAGGATAGAATGATACACAGAAGAAAAAAAAATGTTTAGATATTAGTGTTTTACAAATATGGGCTGATATCATTTGAATTCATCCATTTACAAAAAGGTTCCTTCTTGATTTTAGAAATGTTGTGGTACATTAAACAATCATTTTAATGCCATTCACATGTGCACTGCTGTTGGCTGCTGACAGGGGCAAGAAAGTAAATTCAACAGGAAACCATGCATCACTGGACACTGAGGGGTGGGGCAGAAAATGTCATGCACTAATGCAAGTTCCTATCCCTTTCCTAACAACTACCTTCTGCATAAAAAATACAGGCACTTATTGTCCAGAATAGATGTAGGCTGTAAAAAAAGACAAAAAAAGAGACTAATATACTTTTTTTCATTTTCATTTCCAAAAGTCCCTGGTTGAATTTTAAGCTTTATCTTGAAAAGTAATAACAACAAGAAAATAATTGGAGAGTATACAACTCTTCCAAGGCCAGTGATCTACCTATTTGTGGGATAGAAAAAAAATCAGTAATGAAAAACTAGTTGTTTTTCTTTTTCCAAATAATAAGCCTACTAACAAATTCAATATGGTTTCATTTCTAACAGCCTGTGTCTTTTGGAACTTGCAAAGAAACAAGCCTGGTTACACAATCTTTCAAACAAATAGAAAGACAAAAAAAATCACCCTACAAATTTTACTAAATTAATTTGCTTCGTTATAAGTGGGTTTGAGTTCATGAATTAAAGCTTTTTAATGCAACTTCTTTAATAACTTCATTTTTGAGAAATAATTAAAATGTGTTTTGTTTCGTATATCAGTCTCCTCTTCCTTTTTTAAGTTATCTTTTCTCTGAAGCTGCATAACAATAAGCTTGATCCTTTCTTTCTTTCTTTTTTTCTTTTTGCAAATTTTAAACATACGGAATAGCAGGAAAGAACAAAACCATACAGCAACCTCCCTCATAAGACTTAACATAAGAGTCTAAATAAGAGCCCTTTTATTCATGTGTTAATTTTTTTATGGGTGCTTTTTATTTTAAAAACATTTGACAAAACTACACATATGCCATGTACAGTAGGGCAGCTGGGTTAAATGACTGTCATTATCAGGCAGTGTGGCAGTAAAATGGAGGTGACCCTGGGCAGCTCTCTATCTTTCAGCTCTACTGCTGCACAATAATGGTTAATTGATGTCACAGGGGACTGCTGATCAAAAGCTTTCCAACCAGCCCCACTTTTTCAAGCATGCTCCACTGCAATTCTATTAGCAAAGCACGCATGTCAGACTGAGGTGGGGTGAGGGTACACCCGTGTCCTCTTTTCAAACTCATTTCCCTACAAAACAGATACAGACACACCCTCTCCTGCCATTCCTCCTCTGTGGTAATTAGCGCACCAAAACATACAAATATGCAGACATATATTCACTCACTCCCATACCCTGAGACTTAACCTTATCTGCAGCTTAAAGCACTAGGGTTCTGACAGCCATCAGCGGGAACAGAGGCAAATCTTATTTACCACGGTTGGCTTTCAAAATTTCCTACCTTTCCCCATTCCATATTAATGTCACTTTTATGATTTCTCTCCTCACTATTGCCTGTTCACCCATTTTATTTTTTTCTCAGCAATCATGCAAATGCAGTGAGCAAGTGCCTTTTTGGTGCTTGGCTACAGTGTCCATTGTCACGGAAGATCAGACTTTTTATAAAATTGAAATGATGGTTGTTCGGCTCCATTTGTCCGTCAATCAAAACCAGAAACATCTTCCCATTTCTATGTCCCAATTAGGCATTAGATTCTATTATAACATTTTAATAATTGATTTATTTAGGCCCTCTTCTCACCGGAAGACGACGATGCAATGACATTTCAAAAATAAAGATCTAGGACTGATTTTGCAGGGAGGTTTTCAGGTGCTTAGTGAGAATGCAATAGCCTCACCATTGCATATGAAAGTTCATGAAAGGATTTGAGCATGCACAGTGTGAGTCTTTGATGTTTTATCAATATGTCGGTGGCATATTAAGGTTCTGATTGGGGCATGGTTGTGCAATGTGGTAGTACATTCTTGATGTGTAGTCTGACTTGGTTCTACAACTTTATGTTGATAGGAAATGAGCACAAAATGCCTCACTGCCTGTTGTCAGACGTGTCTATTTTTGCATGTGAAGGTTTTAAAAATAACTGAATACCATAACAATCCAACAGACAATAAAGGAATGCATACGCATACTGATTGTGTTTTGAAGCTGTAATATTGGGAATCTGGCGGGCAGCCTAGAATAATTAGTGTTACCCTGGGTCTGAGTAACTGTTTGCTCGGCTAACAGAACATTCCCTTTTACGCTCTTTGGCTGCCAATTAACTCACATATGCACAAATGGTCTTTCATTGGTCGTGAGCTGTAATCTCATTGCAGATTCCCGTGGGCAAATCTCACTTCTGTGCATCTTATATACAGTTCACCTTCTGATTTTTTAATAATATTGAACAAAATACAAATTTTGGATTTTAGAGTTTGGAGTCCTTTCACACATGATGTTTCTTGTGTAGACATTTATTGAGTGAGGAGGAACTACTTAACCCTCCCAAAGAAATCACATTTCATTTGCTGAGCAATGAACACGAGAAACATGGGAGATACAATCTATCTGCACATTTTTACTAGTGTTAACCAAACATACACACACAAACAAAAAAAACACTCATACGATATGTCAGGAGAACAAAAAGCATCTAATACGTAGAAGCATCCAAGCTGCACTCTGGGAGAGCGAGGCCAGCGGAGCCAGTTATGCATCACAAAGGAAACTAGATAAACGCATCATCCTCATCGCTCTCGCACAGAGATTTCCCAATAGTGGGTCTCCTTGATGAAGTGCCAGATCCCCTCCCTGTTATTCTCCGTACGCCAGCCAGGTGTCCGCATGCATGAGTGTATTCATCAGTCAGGAGGCACAAGCGTGGCTTCTTTTTTCTCCTTCCTCCTATTCTGCCTTCCCCCCGTGCCCAGCTGTGAATGAGCTTATTTATCTCTCATGCACTGCTTATCAGTGAATTGTAGTGATAGCCAAATGAACTGAAGTAATGCCGAAAACACACCCACTCCATGATTAAATAGATTGTCGGCATGCAATTACATTCTTTATCACATTTGCAGAGCATACTGTACTGGATATGATACCAAGTTCACAAATACATACGTGATTAATGAGTCAGCTGGGAAAACTGGACCTATAATTGACTAATATGATAGCCAAGGGGGAAAAAAGGAAGTATAAGGAGTGGAAGAAGATGAAAATAATTGCAGTAATCAGAACAAGGTCTGAAGTCACTGACTCATAAGTCTAACATTTCTCTCCTTCTGACACCTGCTTAATTTTCTTTTCCTTTTGTTTGTAGACCACAGTGACTGATGGCAAGTCAGAACATTTATGTTCAGTACCCTAGTTTTTGTTTGTCATATCTAAATCTGTGTAACATACCTGTAATTACACTAAATCCCCCAGAAAACACCACCTTAAACACAGAGGAACAAAGTTGAGAAACATCTGATCTGGCCTCCACCTAGTCATCAAAACTAATGAAACCTTGCACAACCTGACATGAAAACACATCTCAACCCATCCAAACATCGCTAATCGTTGGTGTGTTTTCACCAATATTTCTCTCATCGCTCACACACCCTCTCTGTTCACTCGGGGGTTACTCACTAAGCCATCAAGGTTGGAGTTAATGAAAACGCCTGGATGAAGGAGCTCTCTGATGAGCAACCTTGGACTTCCTCTCACGGCACTTCAAAAGAGGAATTAATAGAATTAGCTGGTCAGTGGAGGGGCACTGAATGCAAATGTCAGATGAAGCTAATTATTTGCCAGCATAACATTCTGAGAGACAATGAGTCATCAAATTCCCTTTGGACTTTTCAGCTTTTTTTGGATTGTTGTCTGTTAAAGATCCTGTCACGCTATAATGTTTTTGATAACTTATGCCAACTTATGAAAGATATGTCCAGCACTGAACACATTTTTTTCTGAAGATGGGATAAAAAAGATGTTATGGAAACCTATTTTTAGATGTAAACACACACTGCAATGCCAACAAGCTGAACAAATGTGTAACCTTAATAATTTAGTCATAACAAAATGTTCATAAGTTGTCTTAAAGGTTATAATATGACAGGTATTTAAGGCTGCATGCTCAACCAGGCTGTCACAAATGAATGTTTTGCAAAAAACAAAAAATAAGAACACTTTGAAATTATAGAACTCATAAAAAGGGCAAAATCTTGGTCACCGCAGAACATTCTCACCCTCACAAAGCATTTGATGCCTGTTTCATACACCCATAGTTTATGAAATTGAGCTACATTACAGAACCATAACGTCTTTTTATAGAGTGTTTATATTTTTAATTCTGGTAACTTAACCATTTTGGTGCTGGAGTGAACACTGCATTCACAACTGGACCTTGGTCAAGTTTTGTATAATTTTGTTAATATAACTACCATACAACATAAAACTCAATATAAAATGTAATTACTTTTTAGAAATTCTGTGACACTCAGTTGCTTTAACTTTCAGCAGGTTTTTTGTACTTTTTAAATTCACACACTGGAACCAAAATATGCATTTCTACAAATGTCAGTTAGACCACGCATTCAGATTTTTTTATTCCATCTTGCCATGATCATCTGTATTCTTGCAGTTGTCATTAGTGTTCAATGTCATCTTATCTGTTGCATCACTTATATGCATTAAGTCAAGGGCAGCTCATTTAGAGAATGAATAAATCATACCGTGGGTGCATTAGTGATATGGAAATGAAGTACAGCAAAAATATCAGCGCATTGAATTTTTTTTTTCCTTTTTCTTTTCAGTTAGGAGCCCCTACAACCAACCCTTGTACTGCAATGTCTGTCTTGTGTGAGGTTTAATTAGACATGATATCTTAATTTGCACACAGATGTACCACAGAGTAATTATGAAGCATTTTCCAAAGACTAAGCAGAACATAGTGAAATCCCCCAACTGCCTATTGAGTGGTGGAGTAAAAATAGCTCATTTAAAGACATTGGAAGGCTGTCTTCTTTGAGTAAGACTTCTGGTTCGGCCTCTTGAGATGTGGCTCACTGCAGTTTATCACATTTACTAATTATTCAAGTTACAAGCCACAGTCTTTTCCAGAAAAAAGAAGAAATGCAGAGAATCACAACAATGAAGCTGCCACATGATCACAAGTGGTGACATGAGGACAAAGTCATGAAAGCACCACATTTTAACTGAGAGGTGCTTCCTGATTCTAAAACATACATGTAGGAAAATAAAACCTTGTGCTATATGTGGATTGTCTACCTTATTTTTTTTTTTACTTATTTTCATTACATTAGACATGCCTGGTCTAACATGATACAAAAAGTATGATATAATTATTAAGGGGACAGGTTTACTGTTTAAAGTCATAAAATGGCGGGAAAAAACCCCAAAACAAACTAGCATCCCTAGGATTTGACTTTAAATAATCTAAACCCTGTTTTTGAATGTGTTCTTGCCTTCGTTAAACTGCAGCACATTCACATTATTCTAGGTCAGTGGCTCCATCAAAAAGCTATCTTGCAAAGAGATCAAACCTGGAGCTAATTCCACTAATAGACTCTGGTGAAATGTTTGGAACTAAGGTAGTTATAATTGAACTCTTTCAGGAATCTGTTTTCTTTTACTTTTATCTTAATTGTTTATTTGCAGAAAACTTTCAATTTGAAAGGGGTTTTAAATAATACCTGCCACAGTGTTGAGGTATAAATTTTACTAACTCATCTAACCTTCAAAACCTTGATAGTTTTCAGAGTAAAATAAAATGTTGCATCAAAACATTTTTATTGCTTAGAAGAAAAAAAATCAATGAAAACTGTCCAAAGAGTTCAAACTGTAAGGGGCAAATTTACTAAAGGATTGCTAAATTTTTGTGAGCACAATCATTTTTGCTGATTTAGGATCACATGGCATTTCACCAAATTTAGCTTCAACTGCACAAACTAACAGAGACTAACATAATTGTCTTGCAGAATAATTGATGCTCTGTGTTTACTATGTCGGTTACAGAAGGTCATTTTTTAAATGATGCTCTGAGCCAAATGCAAACAGATGTATCACATCTGATATAAAGAATAGGGATTCAAACAAAATGTAAAAGCTACTCTATTAGCTTACAAAAAGCTTAAGTAAAATAAACAATTGGTGAAAATAATTTGAGAAGTTTATTTTAACGGATGATTAGTGATGGACAAAGTCATTACAAAGTGTTATGTCATGCAATGCATTATTAAAAATGTAGGAGATTGTAACCAGTTGGTGACTGTTTAGGTAATGCTAGATCTTTGGAGGATTCACATTAAAAAAATAACAGAAATAGAGTTAGGCAACTCCAAAAAAATATTATTTTCAGTTTCTGCTTTAACACAAACCGCTCAGAGTGTTAACGCACACCCAGAACAATATCCCCAGCTTTTGCTTGCACATTATGCAAAGTAGCTGTGTTATTTTCAGGTAATCTAAATAGCAGAATGTCTCTCATTAATGCATGTGCAGCGCCTCAAGATAAGCATTTTTGTCTCCATGTATATATTTATTTATTTATTTACATATTCTAGTTACAGTAAGGGAGGTAATTGTTGTTTCCCACCCACCGCCTTTCACATTCCTCCAGCATCCAAACATAAATCTTTCTCATTTTTATATTTGCTTCGGAGATTCACTGAATACCCAATGAACTTTTCCTCACACATTATTGAACAAGGTCACAAAACTACAAGATTGTGTGAGCCGTACTCAGATAACAGAAATATGTGCATTTGACACCTGATGTTTTTTTTTTCCATTACAATATAAAAGCATCCTCATTGAAGAAGTGACACTGGGTAAAGAATGTACACTAACATGTTTTAATTAAACTCCTACAGAATGTAAATGAAAGCAACATTAAGTAAGTTGTTTTTCATGGTTTGTTGTAACATCACCTAGTTGCAAAGATATGAAAGTGGCTAGTATTAAAGTGTCAACAAGACAGTAAAAACGTAATTTCAAACCTTATGTCGTTTAATATGTGCCATTATGTGGTAGTAGCTGAGACTTATCCACAACACATACAGTAAGAGCTATCAGATCACACAAGATTTTCATTTCAAACTTTTCCAAGCAAGGATTACAGTAGATATATTCATTTTTCTTTAAAGAATGCAGCTTTCATTTAACAATAATGGCCAACACAAAACAGGACGAAGACTGACTCTGTGGTTCTTTTCTTTCCTTTCATGGACATTTAGCAAATCCCAGCTACAAACCTTAAATTGGTTTTCTCCATCTAAATCAGTGATGAAAACTGCTCTGCTGAGCTAAAAAATATTTTGTTGCCACTGCAAATAGTAAGATAAATGACAAAAAAATTCCATTGCTTAAGTAAGTCTAATTAAAACTTAATTCATACTCTCTGCACTTTTGCATTGTGATACTGTTACACAGCAAACAATCGTGAAGGAAAATTACAGTTGTAGCTTATCAATGCCACACACAAATGAACAAACTATCAGGTTTGGAAGCAAATAATATTATCCTATTGAAGTACAGGGAGGAATTTGGTACTCAAACAGTCTCAATAAAGGCAATGCTCAAAACGCGGGGAGAAGTTAGTTGTGGCGGGGGTTGGTATACACCCCCTAGATTAGGAATTTGGAAAAAAAAATGTTTCACATTATGCAGTACTCCAAAAATAAAAATATTTAGCTAAACAAACAATCTAATCGTTTGAATATAGTTATCTGGTCAATTTGTAAAGCATTTACAATGTCCTCTTACCGCAACAAATGCTATAGTATCAATCAGTACAAAATGTAAGGGTGGTCCATGTAAATATAACAAGCTTGAGTTTATTTTATGTTTGTATGATTCTAACATTTGTCTACTGAACAGTCATTAAGTAACTGTCACAGTGCGTAAAACACTGCTTTATCTTTCCCCTCTGAGCTGTCTGTGTGGTAGTCCATCTGTTTGTTTCGGCAGCAGACGTGGTAGATGCAGTGCCGTGATTATTACACATCATGATAGAGAAACTGCGTCTCTGTTATCGTCCCAGTTGCCATTCATATTGCCTAGTTGGCCAAGTATCCTGCTTCACACCAAAGGAAATGATTAACCAAGAAAGGCTGAGTGATTACCGATGAGCTGCGAGCCAAATCACGCAACTCAACATCCATTTTAATTTTAACCACAAGCTACATGTGAGCACGGCCCTGAATTAAAATTCAGCAGTATCAACAACATTCATTGTCTGACTTTCACAATAAGTCAACAATAAGAGAGTGGAATGAATGTGCTTGATTGTGCAGATATTCGATTATGATGGATTGAGAGATGGCTTAGTGCGCATAATGCTTCTGCTCTTTCCTGTTGGCGTGTTTATTTTGGGCTTTTTTGTTTGCTGCCTGCATGCAAATTGTTCACAAGCTTTAACAACCAATTTGTCTCCAAGATCCATAAACAGTCCCACAGTGTGTCTTTATTGAGTTGAGTTAATTTCAAGAGGAGGATAAATTCTGGATAAACTCCCTCCATTTAGAATGTTTACTCGCTTTCTTTTTTCTTTTTGCACACAACCTTCTGACCTAGAAAACAGATACATTTCCATACCTGTCATGCACATGCCTTCAACCTACACGTGTTGGAATGCCAAGTGTGGATTTAGATGTTGAAAACAGCCCACCAGAAAAGCATGAAGGAAGTTGCCTAATGGAGAAAAGACGTGCTGGAGTGAAAGGGTAAACTTGCCTGTTAATGACATCTCTCTCCCAGCTGTGAGGGCTGCAGATGTTGGAAGTTGCAGAGACAAACAAAGATGGCTCATGTGGGGACCTCAGCATCCAGACAACAGCTCACTTTTTGTACTGATCACTACTTGGCTACAACAAATTAATTTTGGAAAGCTTGTGAGGGAAGGAATTGCAGCTGGGCGTCAACTAAGTATATAATGTATTTTCATTGTGAAGGACTGGCTGCTTTAACAGGGCCTCTGACTTAGCAGTTGGGGTATTAAAAAAATAAGAGGAAAAAAGAAGTGTGTCAACTTTTGCAAAGTAAATGTGTTTTTTCTGTCCCAGATCATCCAGAAGAAAAAAATCTGTATCCATCATCAATAGTGTGGCCAACTCATTTCTTTAACAAGAGTTGTTGGACTGTTTTCAAAAATAACAAATTAAAAGATGAAAAGGAAGGAATTCTATTGCCGTGTAAAAAGCAGATTTAAATTATTCACTTTGCTTCTATTGGATTAACACTTGGGAAAAAAGTATTTGCTGAATGTCCAACTGTTTTAGCCACTTGCCAAGTTTTACTATGTCTTTGTACCACATGATTTTATTCTCTATGTGTGTCTGATTATGTTTTAAAATAGGGAATAAGATTATAAAAATCTAAGCACCAATGGTGTCCCCTTCCCACATATTGGACTTGTAGCCCTAGCAACAGATTATAACTGGTTCATGGGATAAAAATTTGAAACAGGAAACCTAATTTAGAATTCCTATGTGGAATAAATTTCACTTACTATAATTTATTTTTTCTAACACAACGTGACTAAAGATTCTTGGATATCTTACATTTCTAAACAGTGTAACACTACTCTATTATTATTTTTTTCTGTCTGATTCATAGTCGGAAAACGATGCAGCAAAATTTTTTATAAATTAAAAAAACAAGACTTTCTTTCTCATTCACATCAGTTATGTTGATAACACAAATTTCCTTTCTGATTTTGATATAGAGTATATATAAGTAAATAAACCTAATGTGTTTGATAGATCTGAAAAAAGTCATTTTTTAAAAAAGGTAATTTTAAACTCACAAGTATATTGATGTAGCATCCTCATTTACAATAAAGCCGGGGTAATAAAAAGGGAAAATCAAAAGGAGGACACAGTTATAAAAATATGTAAAAATGATGTTTCAAGCATTAAAAACTGAAAAAAAACTATAAAACCATTAAATAAATGATTCTTTAATTATCAAGAACCGCTATAAAAATTCAAACGTACATCTTATTTTACGTTACATGAACATATTACAGTCTATCTTGAACACATTCATGCAGCAGTCAACCCAAACTCCACATTTTCACAACCGTTAATGTGCAGTGACACTCGTGGTCAAAGTGACACCTTTTGTTTGTAAAAAGGTTTCTAACTGTGCCAAAACATTTATATTGGAAACATCTCAAGGCCTGGTTGTTTCCTGAACCACCAACAACCTCAATAAATACGTCACAAAATTGACCAGTTTGTCTAATGATTTGTGAAAAATAGCTGATAGATTGGTTTACCTGAGTCAGCAGTTCGGTCTAGCATTGTTTAAATAAAATTATTTTTCATTGCCAGGTACTATAATGAATTACAGTTCTGTTTTATTTCAACTGGCATTTAGGGAGGTGGAAAAAGACAAATACAAATTAAAGCAAACTTTCAGGACATTCACCAAAAATTAATGGGTATTATTGGGAGTTACATCAGTTTTGGGTATCAACTCACATACAATATAATAAAAACTGCACAACTATAAACAAAAACAGAGATACTTCTTTGTGGTGATAAGTATATTACCACAAATTTAAACCCTCATTATTTATCTTCATTTCACGGTAATTCCGTTTGGTGATTTCTGTTTGTTTCTAGACATCTGAAACATCAGTAGTTTTAACAAACTGTCCATGACCTAAATAAATCATGTTTCCTCTCATTTAGAAGCAGAGTCACTTCTTTATGAAGGCCTTTGAACTATTCCTCCCAGACTGATGACTGGTTATTAATTCATCCATTCTTTTGAAAAGAAGTGCCTCATTATCATCCCACTATCAACCTGTCCCATGAGAAGCTGCAGAGCCAGCCAGTCAAGATTTTGCACTCCAGCTTCACAGGCTTGTCAAAATTAAAAAAAGAGTCTGCCAGTGACACTTTGAGGGTAGCTCTCTAAAAACAGAAGGAAAAAAATGAATTATGTAAGATCACGTTGAATATTGCATTGCAGAGGAGGGTGTCCCACATGCCCACTATTTTCAGTCTCAAACAAAGCATGATTTGGAATGCGATCAAGCTGGCACAATGCAGCTGCGGTAAACTCGCCCCAACTTTTCTTTCTATTCCTTCTTATCAATGTGAGCTGTGCAGAGTCGGCTCCTGTGAGGTTTCTGAGGGGGAAAAAAAGCTTTCGGAGATAAGGAAAAAGGAGCAAATCGCATGGTGATTGAATGAGATCTGCATTCAGAGTGGATTCAGATAAAATCAGAGGTTTTTTGGAGGAGGATCACTTGGTTTGTGTAGAGTGCAACAACAAAGGTTAGACCTGTCCAGTTAAAGGAAATTTAACCCCAATTACTTTTTGTGTTGGATGGCAGAAATTGCATATTTGGGGCTTATTTTATTAAATGAACAATAACAATAAAAATGAAAGCAAATAAACAAACAAAAAAAAACTAATTGAAGACAACGGTGCTGTCATGTTATGTGGAAAAAAAAACGGCAATTTTCTATTGAAGATGGATAACATTAATACCAACAGACATTAGTAAAAATAAAAAAGAAATATAAAAAACCCAGCCACCAAAAACTTCTATTTCCAACAAAAACAAAACCACTAAAATGTTTCCCGCACTACAATATTCTACAATCTATTAGTTTTACTGCTAATCACTTTTCTCTTTCACGCTGCTGCTTTTATTGACCTTTTATCTGTACCACCAGCCTCCTGCTGTTTCAGAGTGTTGCAATTCCATCTTCCACCCCCATCCCCCCATTCCCTATAGCACAACAAAAAGATAATTGAATTGCACCCAACAGGCCACCTGATGAGTTAATCTCTTATTCAGATTTTTTGTCATTGTTGTTTTTTGATGAAGTCTTCCTGTATGCCTGTATTTTTTTGTTTTCAGCTCACAAGGCTCAGGCATAATTGTTTTTTTTTTTGTTTTTTTTAACAATTGCTGGAATGGTAGTAATACTTTTCATGGTGCTGAAAGGGATCCGATGTTGTTTAATTTGGACAGTAGAATCCATCTCTATCACACCATTGAGCCATACATTTGTTTTCCTGCTTGTACTTGATAGGGTTGAAAAGGAACAATGTCCAGGAGAAAGAACTCTGACACATCTCTTCCCACTAACATTGTTGAGCTTCTTTTGGAGGATCCCAAGGTGATTCCAGGCCAGAAAGACTAGGAGGGCAGTGGCAGCTTGGTGGTTCATGTCTTGTTTTTGTGAATCTGAGGCTGCAGGTTTGATCCTAGGAAAAAAAAGTCAAAAAGTCTTCCAGCAGCTGGAAAAAAAAAAAAAAAAAGCTTTTGTATTGTCTAAATCTAAATCTGAAAAATCTCTAATCTCTACAGAAAGCAAGAGCTAATATTACAAAATGTATAAAGAAATAAGATGAAACACATCATTCTGTCTGATTACTATACTTTGTGGTGCCATATTCATTATAGCAGTATTGCATTAAAGATAAAGTAAAACAAACAAACTTCAAAATCTGGCGGAGACAACTGGTAAGTATTTTACTAGATGTCACTTCTTGAAAAGGTGCTCAGTTTGAGTCCTTTCCTGTATTAAACAACGCTTTAAATATGAATCTTCCCAACAAGCTTTGTAGATGAAGGGTCCCCCTAAGGGCTGCCAGCCTGATTGCTTCAGAGGACAAGGTGGTCCCTGGCTCTACTTCTGTAATTTATAAGCATACATTCTATATTTCTTTCTCTTAATTTGGTGAGCTGTTTTAATCAAAGCAGCCACTTGTTGCAGGATGTACGGTAATAGCATTCTGAAGTGGTGTGTTTTGGGTCTTCAGAGGCTTCAACTTGTTTACCATTGGTGGGTGTTAAGGAGATCAACCTGGGTGTGCAGCTTCATCGGACTTGATTCACAAACCATGCATTTAAATACCACTTGTAGAAAGAAAAAAACCTAAATCCAAAGTGTATAAAAACATATTTTATCCAGTTTTTTTTTTTACTAGAAACAAGCAAAAACTCTTAGTTAGATATGTACCATGTGGTGCCATCTGTTGATTTAAAAAGCACATTTAGACAGTGCCTGGGAAATACAGAGACATGATTGTTTGTGGGCCTTTGATGAAAGGTCATCAGTTCCCATCAAGCCTAAAAAAGTAATCATCTTCTGTTGTATTTATTTCTCACTTGCTGTAAATCCACCAGCCCCCTGCGACACTTTGACAAGCTAGCTGGTCCTGTAGTGCCAAGTCAAGGAGAAGCCTTCTCTTAGTCTGCCTGTGTGCTACACTGTGGATGTAGGAAGCTACATGAAGAATAAACACAGTCATTTTGAGTCACCAAAGCTGAGTCAATATCTGAAAAACAAAAATGATTTCATTATAGAACATCACCCTACAACTTTAAAAATGTGCTTTTCCGTGTGCCATTTTTCCGAGCACAAACTTTTGTTGTTACAATTAAGCAAGCTGTTGGATTACTCAAAGCATGAATATTTCTATTTTTTTTTATAACACTGGATTTCAAAACAATTTTCAACTAACTAGTACAAATAAACTAGTACAAAATGTGACAAAAACACTAAAATGCAACTCAGTTTTTATTAAAACACCTTTTACAGGTGATCAATACAAAATACAAATATTTTGACTTGATGCCATTTGGTCAGAGCCAATATTGACAAACACAATTTGCATAAAAGTAATTAGGTTACTGCCTTCTTAGGAGTTTGTGTCAAACTGTCACTTCGTTTCAAACAACATGGCTGTGTTGCATTTAACAGAGATCCAGGCCTCCATCATTTTTTTATTTTTTATTTTTTTGTTTAGTAGTTTTGCCCCAAGGAAATCTTAGGCACAACAAATCAAAACTCACAGCATTAACACATTAAAGTCACTGTCAAAAAATTAAAGCTTTCAAAACAGATGGTCCTGTTTTATGCAAATGTTATTATGCAAAACTTAGCCTGGAGGCTTGGCTTTTTTTTCCCGGCCCTATAATTGGCAGAAAAAAAAGAGAGGTGCCAGACGTTGCAGGTGGCAAGGTAACCTCACTTTTCTTTTGTCACATCCTGAGAGAGGGTTTTCAGAGAGTTTTATTTAGTGTTATTTCCACCAGGACCCCACCACAGCCATCTGTACATGAAAAACAGGAAGAAACGTTGAGCTCAGTGCGTTGCCACAGCTTCTCAAAGCCTTGTGAACTGAAAATGTGGCACACATTTTGTTCACAGCAAGGGCGGGCTGGTGGAGGCAGCAACGTCTAAACGCAAAGCTTTGGTTTAGAAAACGAACACTATGCACCATCATCTTTTACTTCCTCTTTCATCCCCAAGCACTCAACTATTGGTTAGCACTGTGTAGTTTGGAGTATGTCGAGATAATTAGCTAGTATGATCTGAAAAGGCCTGCGCGCCTGGAAGGAGCTGCACAAGTTGCTTCTTCATGAATAGAGTATCAAACACATACAGTCTGACAGTAGTAAGCTTGTCAAATAAAACATTTCAATTTAATGATGTCGCATAACATGGCTTCCAGTAAAAACACAGTAAAAGCAACGATAGAAGCTGTTTAAAACTTTCCTTTTGTTACAAAAAGTCTTCTGTTGTAGATTGACATTAACTGAATAAACTTAGGTTGTTTGCTGGTACAAAGTATTATTATTTCAAAAGCAATTTTGACAGCCATTTCAGCAAACAAAATATAGCTAATGAGTTTTCAGTTTGTTTGTTTGTTTGTAGTTTTCTTTTACCATTTTTTAAGTGATTGTACAGCCATTTTTAAATGTGGTTTTGTGGAAATGTTAAGAACAATTATTATCTTACCTGTTGTAAATAGATGTCTGAATAATCTAAGCGTGAACAATAGTTGAATCAGGGAGAACTGATGGGCTAGTGGCTAAGCCATCTCTTTAAAGAGCCTTTTGAGGTCTGAAAGAGCTCTTCACAAGAACTCAAGGAAGACCCGATTGGGAGCCAAAAGCTGGCTCTTTTTTAATGAGATGTTCCAATTGAACTGAAAGAAAGCCATAAGTCCCATGACTAGTCTGAAAGCAGGAAAGACTAAATCAGATTGCTGCCATGCAACATTATTTTAATGAACCAGCAAAATAGCAATTCATCCAAAAGCTATTTACAATCAGATAATTACAATCTGGTCATTTCAAACAAGATGTAAATCAGTTGTATCAGATTTGATCACTATTTCTCCAACAGAATACTCTTATAACAGGTAAGAATTTAATTACTTATAATTTACCCTAATCCTAGCTTAGAATGGTTAGACATTTCTATCAGTCTTTGGAAGCAGCATGTTGAAACACCAGCTCAGGCTTTCAGCCCAGGAGAAGTTGTTGAGTCCTATAGAGACATGCAAACCTGGGCAGCCAGCCCCAGCTAAATTATTCAATCAGCCCTGATGAAATCCAGTTTTTTTGGATGCTGATCAGATAGAAAGACACATAGGGCTTTGAAATCATTAAATGTATAAGTTTGTCTTCCTAAAATTGTTGGCTTTTGATCTCGGCTCCACTTCCCCAAATCATTTTTTGTGAAAATGTGCACTTCATCAGGGGTCTTTCTTTCTTCTTTTCATTGTTTCAAAATGCTGCTGCCTGGGCTTTAGTCATCTGCTCACCAGTGGACTGGAATTACAGGAAATAGTCAGATTAACTGCCGGCACGCTCAGTCCAGAACATATGCAAAACTCTGGTTTGAGCAGCAAAACATTCAAAAAAACTGGTTTGACACATGTGTATAGTTCTTTCTTAATGGAATTGGACTCTACAAATAAATGATTTAAAGCTTAGTGGTTCATAAAATGTTCTGTTTATTGTTCTTGTCCATGGAAACCTCCCTGTTGAATTTGCACGTGATCTACCGAGTTCTTGTTTTCATCATGTGTAGGAGTGTGGAAAGGACATAATCTGCATCTTGTGCTTGTAGAAGGTAACAGAGCCTCCACAAGGTAACCAAATATGCAGTGATCTTATTGTAGCTTGACCCTTGGGGCAGCACAAACATCTTAACAACACCTCAGACTCCATGAATATGTAAAATCACTGGCATGTTGCATGGTCCCCTGTTGCGTTCTGGGTCTCAGAATCACCGACTCGACTTTTCTTTCTCTGATGCCTCCGCCCGGCCTTTTTGGGAAACTGCCAGACTAAACAATGTAAATAAGTTATGATGAGCAGGACTTGTTGGCACATGCTCAAATGTCTTGCAAAGTGTTGTGTTCTGCAACAATTGATCTAAGTCCAGTTGCCTCCGATTTTAGCCCGTTTGCTGTTGCAATGACCCAGATAACTGAGAATTTGCACAGGCATGTGTTCTGCTCTTTGCCTAATGATGGCAGTTGCAAGCAGTAAACAAGGTGACTTTGGGATTTCTTGTGAAAGAGTTGCCTCTAAAAACTTTCAGATATAAATTATTTTTATGTCAGCTGTAATATACTTCTAAAGAAGGGTTACTCCTGAGTATTCAGTCGTCGTATGTTCTAAATTATTTATCATGTCTTATAAGAGCTTTAATGACAAAGGAGCTTATTCTAAATGTAAACAAACGTTACCTATATGTTTACACTACTGAGTATATTATTAATGATGATTTTTCTACCAAATGAATAGCTATGTTTTAAATATTGATAAAGAAAAGGTGCGTTATATGTTTTTTTCTACTATGTTGTTTTTTTTCTCATTAGTGACTAAAAATACTAAATACTTAAATCCTAGATTTTTTTATTGACCTAATTTTTTATTTTATGTGAACATTTCTTGAGCACCCTTGAACATGATCCCACATGACACTGAATCTAAAGGTAGATAGAAGCTCATTTGGGGTTTCGAAAAGAAGAAATTGCCATGCATTAAAAAAAACAAAACATTTTATTGAAAGCAATTGTTCGAATTGGTAGCCCAAATGATCAGCAGAAACCCAATCCACTTCTTAGTAAAACAATTGTTGTGTTTTAGCTTGTGAGTCCCTTTGTTTGTTTGTTTTTAACTACCCTGTGCTTTTATTCATAGCCAGGTTCACTCTCTCACTCACTGACTTTGCTTTTAAAAAATGCATAAGGTTTTATGTCACGTTCATGGAAAATGAGCTGCCTGATTTGAAGCCAGCATTTAGTCAGACCATTGATTTCTCCCATTTTCATGAAAACTCTGCCTAATCTAATTGCATCTGTTCTTCAAAATGAAATAATTGTATC
>JAVKLF010000069.1:1158654-1174516 GCA_034783495.1 Millerichthys robustus | reverse complement strand
AAAAAAAAAAAACTGTTTTGCCAGAGGGTGTTGCCACTTTCACATATTGTGAGTTGAAAATCGGGGATGTGGTGGCTGTATTCACTTAAATGAAGCAATGTGAGTGGAAGACAAGAAAGATCTTTTAAAAACATCCTGCCTGTCTACACTGGATCCCGTGACATAAAAAGTGAGACACGCAAGGGATTGGAAACAAACGACAGAGGCCTGGAACGCCCACAGGACAATTAGTTCCACATAGTAAACAAACACAAACGCTAAAACCACCCAGAGAAAAATGTCGGCTTTTATCCATTTAACTTCTTTTTGGAGATGCAGATGGGTGCACTCACAAAGCAGACAGAGTAATAGCAGGCCTCACAGCGCTATCTGCCTTCTACTCATCTTCAGCCCTTATAACACTGACAGGACAGTGTGCACTGCAAATCTCACTATCAAAAAAGACACCATGCATGCCCTCCTTTTCAGAAATTAGATTTGAAAAGCCTTCATTGGAAAGTTTTTATTTTTATTTTTTATTGCTGACTTTAAGTCTGCTGCCCCATTATTAGGATCCATTAAGGTCTGACATGCGATGGAAGACCTGTGACAGTGTATTTTGGATCATGGGTGCTAAGAGAAATCCCCTTCACACCTCAATGGCTCGTTGTGCGCTTTAAAAGGTTTCTTTAAACTTGCAGGATAAGACTGCAGAAGACGACATGGGGCTCAGGATGCTTTTAGGACAGAACACATACATTTCTTACTGGTCTGAGTCCCATTCCAGGCAAGAACAGACAGGAACAAACTAGAGAAACCTATTTGATTGCAATCATTAGTCACGAGAGATGAGGTGAAGGTAATGCAATTTGAACAAAAATGTAAAGGACATATTTGTTTGCTCTGGAGTTAAAAGATAAGTCTGGGCAACTCCCAACTTAACTTTGCTGCAGCACAGTGGCTCAGCAAGGAAGCTGCCGAAATAAATCCTGGCCGAAATCTTTCTGGGTAGAGTTTGTATGTTCTTTTACTGTTTGTATGAGCAAGCAAATGAAAGATTGTTTGTCTCTATGTGTCCCTGTGATGGACCTTTGACCTGTCTAGGGTGGATCCTGCACTTTGCATAATAACTGCTGGACAATGGCACCGGTAACCCTCAAAATAAGATACGGGTAAAAGATAATGGATGGGTATATTGATGCTCCATTAAAGTTATTGAAATGTTAATGTTGTGTAAGCCATAATTCATAGTTCTGAAGACAGGGACTACTTCCTAATTCGTGTAAGCTGACTATAAACACATTATTTTACAAAAGATTCAGTTCAGAATACAAGCAAGTGTTTTTGAGTCAGATTTTCTTTAAAAAGCTAAAAAAAATCTGAGTGGAAAAAAAGAATCCCATCAAACATTGGTTTTGTTATGCATTCGTTTTTTTTTTTTTTTTTCTCTATGTGAAGACAAATGTGTCAGCATATATATACTGTACATCTGAAGCTTAAACACATCATCTTGTTACACAGTGTGCATGCGTGAATTTGTGTATAATCTGCGTAGAATGAATAGTAATTGGTGGCGGGACAGATGTAAGGACAGACTGCAGAGAGAGCTCCACCACATGCTCCATATCTGGGTTTGGCTGTCTGGGCGAGCTGCCATGCATTTACACCCAGGTTTTGGCTCATAGAGCAACCGGCTCTGTTCACAAGGGAGTGGCCTCTGTTAAAATCTGGGATGCCTGTTGCACAAAACAGTGATCAGTCTTTGCTTTCAGAATGACCTTTTAGATTAGAGAATAGATTTAGAGGGTAATGGCAGCAAAAGGGAGGAAAGTAGAGCTGGTGTTCTTCCACAGGAATGTAGTTGTGATGAATGTGTCAGAAATCTAGTTCCCTTATCACCTCCACTTCTGCTCCAGGATATGTCACAGAATAGATTAGTTACATTTACAAAAGAAAGAGATGGGCGGGGGGGATATCTCACCAAAGAGTGGGATAAATTTAGATTGACAAAAAATAACAAACTAAGCCAGGAAGTTGGCTCACAGAAAAATGTGTGGCCGCTGTGTGTTTCTCTAAAAGCAGCTGGGAGGAATCATACTTTATTAGAAGGAGGAAAAAGAATACATCCCCACACACTTGTTCAAACCTAAAGCAATTAGAGAAAACGCCTAAAGTCATCCACCAAATGTTATCTTTATTTTTACATAAAAAATGTCTAGAATTCAAGTACGGTATAATGTTTTTTTTATTTATATTTTATGTGGGAAACAATATTGTTTTAACTGAAGAATGCAGAACATAAACTTATTGGCTCCCAAAGACAATGTTAAAGAAATAGTTTGATCTTTTTTGAAATGGGATTCTTTTAAATGTTATAATATAATATAGTTTAGGCTTGAAAACACTGATAAGCCAACGTCTAGTCTGAACAAGATCAACTCTATTGTTTATCGCTGCCATTTTACAGCAGCTGAAGTCTCACAACTTCCCATGCAAACCAGTGACATGATGCCACAGCCAGTGCTTTTTACATGCTGCTTAAACTCTCTATTGAAACTAAGGATGTTTAGAGAGCAGTCTACAGTGGGTATATGAAAACTTTTACAATGAAATTCACCTCAAAAACACCAAATTATTCCTTTTAATACCCTTATCTTGACAACATGATCGTCCAAACTCGTAAGTATTTTGTGTGTAAGTTGGTTTTCTTTCAGGCTAATCAGCAATTTCTCCCTCCTACTAAAACACTTGTTCATCTTTCAGCCCCCTTTGCCCTCCACTGCATGTCACCTCTAATCCTCCTCCAACAACAAGCCTTCATTAGTGCTCTTCCAATCCTCACATCCCAGACACAGAGTTAAGCCTGGCTGTCATCTGATAACCAGCTACCATGGCTCCTTCTGAAAGCTCTCTGAGGTTTTCTTTTTTTTTTTTTCCTTTTGACAAGGAATGCCTCTTTTTTTAGCTGAATGGCTAAGTGCTAAGACTTCCTGTTTTGGAAAAAAAGAGGGACAAAGTAAAGGATTTCCAGAAGAGAGGTGAATTAGATTGGAAAGCACTGTGGTTAATGGTATAAGGATGCAAAACATTCGGTCTGTAATGAGGAGGCATGCCAAGACACAAATTCTGAAAAACCTTAGCCAGGGTCAAGCATCAAGACTGAACTCATACAACTCTATGCCAGAGACTCTGCAAGATTACTTGAGGAATGCATATCAAAGGCCACTCTGGCCGGCAAGAGGAACTTTCCCAAGGAACGCAGCCCACTAAGGAAAGACCTCGGGGCAACTGTCACATCACATGACGTGCCAGCAGATAACACCTTCGAAGAAAATCCACAGAGCAGTCAGGCTTATATGCACCACATTGATTATGTGTCTATGTACACCGCAAATCCATAGCCATAGACAGGAACATGTTTTAATCGACCCACTTGTGACTGGCCAGAGGCAGCAGGGGGGAAAAAAGGCACACGAGAACAAGGTTACCAAGGGAGAAAGACAATGAAAAGTCTACAGACAGGCACACATGTACTTTACATATATTAGATGCTCTGTGTTTGATTTGATAAGTAACTGAGGTCAACCAAGTTTTCTTTTTCTTCCCATTTAAAAAAAAATCTAAATTAACAGATTGTTTTTGATATGGAAATCTTCACTGATAAAGTTTATTTTGCTACAAAGTTGAAATTTGCATGTCAGTCAGAGGATGGATTTAATGCCTCCAGGGGAGTCTCTCCTTAAGCTTCAGATGTGGAAATTCTGGCAGCTTAGAAATTTGCACAAACTCTGAAGTGAGATTAGAAAGCTCCAGAGGACAGTTAAGACATTTTAGAGAATGATAGACCGAGCTGCAAATATTGATACTCAGTTCTGCCCAAGGCATCAAGACGTACGTTACGGTAAGCTTTACTGCCACATATTTGACAAATATGAAAAAAAGAAACAACAACAGGTAGATAAAGAGCACTTCTTGAAGCTCTCAACTCAAGCAGCTGATGGAAGAATAATAACAAAAGATGGAACAAATAATTCCTAACAAGATTTCAGGTTGTTATTCAATAATTAGTCCGTTCTATGGGTTAGAACAGAAATAATGAGAATAACATGTAAAACACCCACTTAATACAATTTCGTTAAAATATGTTAGCTAATAAGCATCAGCATAGCTGAGGATGAGTTAAAAGAGCTGTGAAGTGTTTGAGTTAAAAGATGAAAAAAAATGTAAATAAATGCAACAACATGCGAAAAAAAAACACTGACAGAAATTGAAAAAGTCAAAGGAAAAGGGTTGAGAAAGGGCAGTACGAACGTGATGGGTCACAGGCATGGTGCAGCAAAGGCAGAAACAGACAGATGAAATGAAGACAAAGGAGAAGGAGGGATGATGTCTCACCGTGGCAGGGAGTTGTACTGCCTCTGTGCTTGCTGGAAACTATCTCTGTCATCCTGCTGCTTCTTCTGGACCTGAGTTTCTACTGTTACAGAATGTCGTCCGCTCTGTGGCTCTGTCCCATTTCCAACCTGTTACACGACAAAATGAAGACAAAAGACACAGAATTATGGCATGTGACATAAAAAAGTTGCTTCTTACAAAATCAAAAGTGGTTCCATTTATACCCGGAGGCATACTTGGATCCCAATTTATGCAAATGATTGTGTTTTACTTGCCCAAACTCCAGTTTAACATATTCATTTTGTTGGCAAAGCCCTCACAGGGATATGTGCACCTTACGTGGTTAAGCCAAACAGCCTCTCTCTGCACTGGTGCACTTTATTCATGTTTATATAATGTATTGTATGTGCATTTACAGGGAAAACAATATATTTATTTCAGTATCTTCCAAAGCTGAACGTTTCTTAATCTCTGATAACCAGACTCAGTAACCAGTGCCATTTGGAATACACATTTTGATCAAACAAAAACAATTGTTTCCTGAGCTCTAGTAATAATTGCATAAACAATACTTCACAAAAAGAGAGCTGGCATGTCAGGATATATATATATATATATATATATTTCTTTATTTGTTCCAGTGATGAGTGTCTGACTTACGGCTTTTTTTTTTCCAGGATTCAAATCATTTGGCTCAACTTACGATACCAAAGAAAAGCTGTCTCTTTTGACTCTTAAAAGACTTTACACCTAGAAGTGCGTGAGATGAGCATACTGGAATCTGAAAGAGCAATGAGCAAGCTCCCAAGAGTAAAATTTGAAACTTCTGCCTTAAAGATTTTTTTTATTTTTATTTTTTTGTTAAAAACAAAAACAAAGTTATTTTGTTGCTTTAATTGATTAACTGGCAACTTTCTATTTTTGATTTCAACACATGATAATAAGTGCCAAACACTAATAACAGTACAATAAGTGCATTGTTATCTTTTTTTTTTTAAATAAAGGCTAATTTTCAAGAATAAACTAATTACACTTGGCAGTTTTGCAGCAGCAATATGTTTTTTTTTAAGCAAACAGTTTCTGTGATACAGTTAGAAAGTGTTACTTTATGATTCATTTGTTGCTTTTCTTTTTCCTGGACAGGAAGTGTGTATTTAAAAACCAGTCAGCCCTCAAAGTGTCTGTGCAGTTTAACTTAAAGTGCCTTCTTATGATTTCTGTAATGTGCTGCTGCAGGGAACATAAACTCCTGAGGAGTGAAAACTGGTCGAAAGCTTTTTCCCAATGTTGTAGAAATGAACCATGGACCAGCTCAAGTGTAAAAATAGCCAAGAGTTACTGTGGTTACAGAAAGTCACGGTGAGAGAGAGAAGAGAAAACTATTTTCCTGTGAGAAAAACGAACACCCACAGAAAATCATTTAAACTACTTCAAAGTCTCTGACAGCAGTGCGAGTATTTGTGAATGATGAAGAATTAGCTGCACCTGAAAATGTATCTGGACATGACAAAGCAAGAGAAGAATTTATGGTCAGCTTTGAACAAAATATTTAACTTTGGTTAAAAAAAAAATACCATGAAAGGTTAAGTTTCTTTTATTTATTTACTTAGTAGTATCAGAAAAAATGTGATGTGAAGTGATGTGTTTGTTTTGTTTTTCTTTTTGAGTTTCAGTTATTGTTTTATAAATTGTATTTAGGACATCTTTTAGAAAATTAAATAAATGTCCATGATAACTAATGTCACAGACAGTTAATCTGTTGGACTCAGACAATACAGCTTACCTGTTTCTGTGGTGTTTATAGCTGTTGTCTGATCCCCTTTGAGGTTGACATGGAGATATCATCTCCTCCGAAAACCAACGCTCTTTTAATGAGCTGGCTGATGAAGGGATAGGACAGGCCAATTAAACAAAACAAGCTGAGAAAGTATCGGAAACACAGCCTCCCGGGTGTCAGTTTTTTTGTGAAACTTGGGCAATAATGTGGCGAGCAGGTGCTGCTGCACGCTTCAGGTGAATGTAACTTGGCTTTGACCAAAGATTTCTCATATTTTACAGAGCCACTTTAAAAAAAACAAGTGTTAAAAGTTAGAAAAACAATTACTTACATTTTTAAAATGTGAGCCTATTTCATTGGGTGACTGTAACAGAACATAACGGAAAGAATTGATGGGATAAAGGTGTGTCGACATAATAACAGGCTGTCAGCAAAAATGTCCTTTGGAAAATGCCTTGAAGTCTTGAAATGGCTACTTTCCTTTTTCACTTGAACAGCTGCAATAATGGCACAATTACTTTTCACTCAGCGTCAATAGCAAAATCTTTCTCAAAGACCACCAAGACCTAAAACTCCAATAGTACTCCAAAATGAGTCATGTGAATTGGACTCATATTTTAGGCTGTAAGAACACATTCACTGAGTTCTGAAAACGTAGAGCATAACAAAGCAAATAATAAGTAAGGAGAAAATAGAAATTATTTATCTAACACCAAATGCAACAATAGAAAAGCAGTTAGTTGTGCATTCTTTCTTGATATGCCTGTAAAGGAAGTGGTGAGAAACCTGGAGATGTCTGATGTTTCTGTTTGAACGTGAGGGGTTAAGGTGGATGACGCCATGTGGAGGGAAATGCATGAGAAATAGCTAGGAGAGAAAATCAGTCAGTGTAATAGCATTATCCAGGGAAGGAGAATCAGATTATTCCATGTTAGGCCGGAATACAATGTCATGTGAAATATGACATGTGTTGAAATCAAATCAAAGAGATGTAAGTGTTTGTTTTTATCCAATAACATGAAAAACGATGTCAATACACACGCTTTTATCCTTCCCTTATTTCCTTGTTGGTGTCACAGACAATGCAGAAAAGAAAAAAAAAAAAGACTCCTCCAGCTGTTTAAACATTAAAAGCCTAAAGGGACATAATTATGAAAATTATTTGCAGCAATAAAATTCCCTAGACAGGAGAAGCAGCTGGGTGGGAGATGAACTTTAACAGTTCAAAACCCGGGCAGAACTGACACGTTGCAACGGCTTTTGAATCAGAGCTGGCCACAAAGGTATCAAAGAAAGTTCAGAAGATGGATCAGCACTAGCATATGGCTTTATCATTCTCATTCTTACATTCTTTGTAGACAACCACATAGCAAAAAGTTCTGTAGTACACAAAGAGCCATGTGGAAGATATTTAAGTTGCTAATGGGCAGAGAGAACAAGAAGAAAGTGGGAGAATGGCAGTAAACTACCACATCCTGACAAAAGCCCAGTTGGATAATGATTCTCTCCTAAAGTAAGCACACCAACCCAATTTCGCCAGTTTATTATAAGCAAGCCCAGTCCATTTGTGGTTGGCGGGGTGTGTAGCTTCAGGCGGCATATACGTCTGAGCGCACGCAGTGTGGTCGACTATTTCCCGATCTCCTACCCAAGAAGCCGGACAGAATGGGACATCGGTTTAGCTTTCTTCATATCACATTCAAAGTATTTTATTCATAAAAACTGTTGTGCCTTTTTGATGGTCTGAGAGAATGCCTGAGTTTAACAGGGCTGACATATAGTTTTTATAATGTAGGTTGGGGGGGAGAAGATTTTGCTCTTCTGTTCAGGCCTTATCTTACCTGTTAACAGTTTAGTCTTTAATGAATGGAGTGAGATGAAAGTGAAATGAAGAATGTGAAGGTAGTCCTACATCTGTATGCATACAAGTAGAGAAAAGCAGATATGTTTTATTTGAGATTCAGTGGCACTACTTAGTGGCAAAGATAATTTCAGTATCCCTTTTAAATATACACAAACATAAGCTCAGGCTAATTTCTGATACTGAATAATGACTCAACTACAACACTTAAAGCTCATACAGCACATGCAAGGTCTTAGCAGAGACTTGGCAAAGTATACAGGTGCATATCAAGAACTATTACACTCCCTATGACTTGTATGGAGTGAAAGGTTCTTTATGGAATTATGCATGCAGAAAACTTACGCAGTGAGGTAGGCGTGGTTAATCAATGTGGTGAAAGTCTTGGATGGAGCATTAGGGCCGTGATTAATGGCAGCATTTTATTAAAGTGGAACCCATGCACGCATGTGGCTTGGTTGTCAAGCATTAAACCAAGGCTCTCCATGCTGGTCCCATGCCAAGGTTTTGACCTTGATCATAACATGGTCATGCACACAAACCTTTCACAGATTTGATACCCATGATGGTAGCAGTGTGCTAACGTGATATGCTCTTCTGTGAATAGCTACAGTTTGTAAATGGCTTTCTTCCTACATATTGGTGCAAATGTGGGCATATGTTGAAGCATTGTTTTGGGAACATGCAGCCTATGTGTAGAGCATTGTGGGGGTGCAGGACATTATCTCAAAGATGTAGTAAATAGCAGGACAAATTTAAATGTATGAGTACTGAGAGTACAGCTGTATCATGATTTTCTTCATACTGTAAATGATTTTTCACAGTCCAGCCACGTTCTAATACTGTAGGTGACAGACCATACCAAGGTCATTAACCTTTGTGAAGGGGACTCTAATATAAAATATAATATAATGATCGGTCAAGTGGTGTTCAAATTTAAAGTTTTATTGATTATGACTGTATGGGTTTAGCAAGCCTTGTCTTTGTATCTACACAATAAAAATAAATAAAACATTTTATTACTATTACTACAATACTGCTGTTTTGACCATGAAAGAAAGCCATGTGAAAAATAGGCTCTGACTTTAGTTCTAATTTTTTTTAAAGTAACTGCTACACAATACACCCATTACCATTACACAACACACACCATACTCTTTGACTGTTTAGAACCAGCAGATTTATACTATTTGATAGCAGAGAGACATGTTATATTAACGCTAACCTTTAGACCCCGGAAAGTCAAGTGACTGAGGCTAATAGTAGCTCATTGTGCATGTGATCTCAGAAGGAGTTTGGGGAACATAATACAGCGCCGATCAGCTTGAAAGCCCTTTAATCAGGGTAACTAATGTTTACATAAATAAAATAAATACTAGTGAAAACATGTGTTTTGGTAGCATGACAAAGTTATTATAATAAGTTAAAAAGATTTCCCATGAATAAGGATTTTACAAGCTGCTGCTGGTGTGTTTGATCCAAGATACCAGCATGACACTCACATAACCTCTGTGTGGTCATGACCATGAGCGTTCTTACTCAACAGAACAAATCAATTTTATTGCCAGAGAAAGGGTTGGTACAAGAAAAATGCAGCTCTCTTAAAAATACTTGCTGTTTTATGATGAACATCTGGAAGTGCCCTCTGAGAAAGGAGGTCGGCAAAGAAAACAATCGAGGGGAAGGAGGGAGGGGTGGGTATCATGATAGACAGGTCCTCTTAAGTCGTGGTCATTATTTAATTAAGTTGGAGTGGCGGTTTGATCACTGACCTGAGCATTGTCATCACAGCTGTTCACAGCAACCACACCTGAGCCCAGTGCCTAACATCCTATAGAGGAGCTGAAGGTCAGATGAAAAGCCAACAACTCAACATCTCATGTGGTAATATCAAACTGCAGTCTTTTGTTGGCATCTAGCCATGGTGTCACCTATCATCTTCTTCTTGCTAGTGTTCTCTGATGCTTTTCCCAACAGATTTCAGTCATACAGTGTCACTCAGTCCTAATCAGTCTCACCATAAGTACAGCACAATATTGAAGCAACACAGACACAGCATTAGCATAGCTTGCAATTGTTTCAAAATTGTTATTTCTTTGCAAAGTTAATCACATCTAATAATATCTAGATGCTTTCTTATTTCTATTCTGATTTCACGTTTCCAGTGTCTATCCACTGCTGCTGTAAATTTCTTCATATCTCTCCTGATGTATAATATTGTAACATTTTGTTTGTTTGCATCATTTACTTTGAAAACCTGATTGTGATTCCCTGTTCACACTGAAAAAACTCAGACTTCAATACTCAGGCTTGTTCAGTATCTTATCATTGGAGGAAAGCCGTATGCCAAACCGTGTCAACAGACACAAGCAATTAGAAGCTCAGAAGCTGAAAGAGAAAGACTTAGACTGCCTAATGCTGAACAAACATTTAACATCTCAGAGAATGGGTACGAATGAAAAAACTGTGATTGATGTCTGCTCAGTGATTTTTTTTTTTCAACTGTCAGTTGGACAAACACTGAAATGAATCCAAAGTAAATAAAGCCTGCCTTTGACGATATAAGAACATTGTGGGAAGTTTGCCAGTTGCTGCTGTTTTACATTAACTCATTTAGACAGCCGACGAATCAAACAGCAGGAGATGCAGTCCAATTTAAATGACAAACTGACACTGAGCATTCTCCAGAAGTTTAAATGACTTTTTTTTCTTTTTACTTTCAAGGTATGAGGTTTTGACCTGCTATTTAGATAATGGCTTTGTTTGAGGCAGTACAAAGTCACAGAATGAAGGCACTTCTGTCTGAAACCACTGAAAGACAGACCAGTTATGGGTTTGTAAACTAAATGGTGCCACACTCTACTGGCATCTATTTGGTCTAATATTGTAATAATAATTAAGTCACTTAACCTTTCAACTTGGGCCATTTTGTTATAGCCACTCAGTCAGGGGGCGGAAAGTTTTTTTTCTTCTTTTCTTTCGTCAATGAATGTAGATTAAAATGAAAGTCTGATCCAAGCAACATCTCAATTAATGTTTTTTTACAACTTTAACAAACCGCTGGAGATAATGAACTGTTTTCCTTGGATGCTGAGATTATTTCATTGAACAGTAGAGAGATAAAATTAAGTGTCTTTTCCCATTAAACTATATTCAAAGCTGAACTTTTAGAGCACAGCATGGTGAAAAGTAAAATTGAGTCAAGATGAATTAACAAAGGAATTAACTTGATTACCTTCCTCTATGTATAACGAATAAATCCCATTGTTGCCGCAGATCAATCGTGGAAAAGAAGATTGGCTTAAAAGAAACCCCACTCCAATTTTAATTTGGAAATTTTAATTAAAAAAATCATTTTAATCATGTCTGAAAGAAATCACAATGAACAGTGGCTCACTGCTGCCAGTTCCTTTTTTTAGCCAGTCCTACAGGGTCAAGTTTTTGTTTTACTAATCTTCTTTCTTTGATCCCACCATACATTTGTCACATTTTTGAGACATAAAAACATACACAAATACAAGTAATCAGTAATAAGTCAAAGCCTTTTTTTTTGAAGTTGTGACTATGTTCTTTGACTCAGTGGAATCTGATAGTTTTGCTGTTATAAAGTATTCCTGTGGATGACATCATCTGATAACTGAAGGATGTCCAGAAACCTGCGACTGTTCATGTTGTGATTAGTTTCAAACAGGGTTTTTTAAATTATTACTCCTTTCACAATGAAGATCATCATTACCATCAGTCCCTGGGTGCAAGATTTTATGACTCTTCCTAATTGGAGTCTGCAGATTCATGCCCCTAAACAGCATCATCAGAAGATTATTGTGTTTTTGTGTTTGTTTTATTTTATTATTTTTGCATCAGTAAGAGGAGTTGTTAAAAAAAAAAAAAGTTGCTGTACTGTAATTTAAAACTAAAAAATATATATATATATAAAAAATACGTAAAGAGATACTAACCCAGGATTGGTCAAAACTGAATGAGCGCTGATGGTCGTCAAGGTCCTCCTCCTGCCTGGCCTGCTGGAACTCGTTTCTCAGTTTCTGTATCCGATCATGGTTACTGGGAGCCATCTGACTGCTGAGACAGAGACAAAAATGTTTAACCTTTTTTTCTTTTATCTAAAGCGATACAAGTATATTTGGGTGCCATGTTTGTTTGTTTTTTTCACAGAGCCCCTCTGTCACAGGGTAATGCAAGGAAGACGAATTGAACTAGCATGTTGTTCCAGGTGCCTTTTTATATTAATGTAATTCACTTGACCACATTGACACCACTCTAAATTGTTTGGGAGATCACATAATCTGACAGCCATGATTCCTGTTTGCATAGCTGACTGGTATTTCAGCATACTTTCTTTCCCACCTTCCCTTATCCCAGCTATTACTCCTAAATATCCCCACCACTAAAAGTGTCCCCCATGTGCCGTTGTGAATGATGCATGTTTCTATTTGAATGCTTGAGAATGTTGGCCTTTTATTGCACACCGTCATTAAATACCATGGAAAAACCCTCATTTACATCTTCTTCATTAAAGGCCTTTGAAAGGCATGTCAATAGGAATCAATAGAGCTCCTTTAGCTTAATCAGGCTTTCTTTTTATCATAGGCTACAGAGGCAGTACATGACAAAACACATAATTATGATGGAACAACCGGCTTGATAAAAAGACTGCATTTGTGCATACCGCAGGGATGAAAGTGACCAAAGGTTAGGAATTTGTGATGGAAGGGGATGGGAGCTCAATGGTGGAGGAAAAAGAATGAATAGGGTAAGAGGGAGGAAAAAAGGGGAGTGATAAAAGTAGAAGGCATGTTCTACAGGACAGTGCTGAGTGTAATAAAGAGCATGTGTGAAGTGCAAAAAATAAAGTCAGCCAAGAAGGAGAAATCATAATAACCAGCAGAACTGAGAGTACAAAGTCAGAGTTGCATTAAAGAAAATAAAATAAAAAAGCAAGCAAACAAAAAAAAACAGAGACTAAGACAAAAACCTTTTCAAAATGAGCACTTCAAGGACCATGTCAGCGGTATGTCTTTTTTAAGGTGCTTTCACAGAGCAAGCAAATAAAGCGATTGCTTATTTGGGCTCCGAGGATTCTTGGTGCAATTATGGTGATAATTGCAGATTAGAATGAGCACATCCCTCCGATGATAATGGGCACTGCACTAGGACACGCTGCCAATCAAGCTTCATTAAAAGCTCAATGAATAGCAGCTCTTAAAGGAGGCATGGCTTGTGGTACATCCCTCTTAGTAGCATTTAGGCAGACTCGGTTATTGTGTTATTTATACTGTCTGATCACAATCAATTGTATTAGTTAAACTCCATTTGATTCCTATAACTTTAGATGTAGGAGTGCACTGGGAGTGTTCATTAGGCTCTTTATGTGGACGAGGGCAATTAGGTGGCTCACTGGGGTGTGAGGTAGCTTATGCTTTTATGGCGTGAGTGGATGGTGAAGTCTTTTTATTATTGTTCATTACAAAATCAATGTTCCTTCTTTATTTAATCAATGCAACTTAAATGAGAAATCTGGTACTGAGATATTCAATTACCTAATTGTAATAAAGAAGATACACCTTTTTGGGTCTGTCTTGTATCTCCTGACATGCTATTTTACCTTCAGAAATAGTGAAATGTGGATAGTTGTACACAAGGCCTTAGGGCCCACACATTGTACAGTACGAAAGCACACAAAAGAGCAAGTTTCTTTTTTTAAATTTTGATCATGGTACTTCAAGAGGTATTTGATTAATCACAGTAGCCTCATAAATACACAAGAATCCCTGAATGTCAAATGGGAGACAGTAATGGGTAGAAAAATACAGAACATAGATATTTTTTTTTGAAGTCCAGAGAATGCAATTAGCTGAATCCTTGGGGCCGGTTAAAGGAAAAGGCCAGACTTACTCCAAACGAACGGCCTCATAAATATTATTTTTATTTTTTATTTTTTTCATAAATATTCTAATTCGACACTCAAGTGAGGGTCAAAGTTACCATCAGCATCCCAAACATGCACCTTTGGGCTACATGAACCAGCTGAGGATCCAGAAACCTTGTGCTATAAACAAGTGCACTAAAGTTCAGATACACCTAATATATAAAAAAAAAAACCTACCTCACACTCAATGAACTATCAGTTTAGGGCAAATGATGAGCTATAAAATAACAAAAATCTATTTCTAGTGTGTGTGTCAGTTCATGATGGGGTGTAGGGTGGCAAAAGATGAACAAGGACAGGTCCTGGAGAAAATTAAAGGATTAACATTTAGTGTAATTTTTTCAGTTAGAACATATAACAACTAGAGTGAGAGGACATCTTCATTTGAGATAGATTTCACCAAGGTGTTATTTTTGTTGTGACATTAAGAAAGTCTGGAATATCTAGTCCCTGTGCAATTGTAATAGAATATTCAATGAGCACAATATTTTAAAAAGCTGTTTTCTAGTTACTATATGACAATAAATTAAGTCAGAATAAAAACGTAAGAGTGAAGCAAAAACAAACGGTAGGATATCCCATATAGTCAGCAGCCAGCATGTCACTATACATTAAAAAGATGGATTTAGTTGACTTTGCTGTAATTCCTTACTGCTTGAGCACCTCAGTGGGTAATTAGTCAGCATGATTGTTCCTGATACATCAAGGTCCCGCTGCATATAAATTTACCACTGAATACATCAATGTCTGTAATAGGCCTAATGAACAAGTGCTATGAGAGAATGCTGAGACTGAAATCAGGCAAACAGAAAACCCCCAGGAAGAAATGTTGCAGTTAATGTATGATGGCTATCCATAAACATATCAATAAGCTCTATCAGTTTCATTATCAACAATTTGTGTCTAAGGCCCCATTCACATTGTCTAAAGACTCAGGTGAACAGAAAAAAAAAAGCCAGAATGTGGAAGATCTTTTGCAGTGTCTTGGTGAGATCTTGGCGTGTACTACAATGGACTCGCATTGAGTGTGACAGAGTATAATAAGTCATGACGAGTTTCCCAGTAAATTCCTCTTCTGGCTGGTTGAGCTTTGGAGGTTACAAAATAAATGAAAGTACTACTGGTGAACAATAATAAATTAATATTAGACTAAAGACTGTTCCTACTAAAAATGATCAGTACTCTGATTTCACAACAGTATGTTTTATCTGTGTTAACATGTGTGGTTTTGATCCCACCTGTGTTTTTTTAAAGGGTCCTGTTGACAGGGGTCATAAGGCTGTAGAGCTGCCGATGGGTGGTTTTCTTGCCTGTCAGTGTAATTGTCAACCTTTGATCCAGGAGAATTCTGAATGTTTTACAAACCACAAGGGTTTAGCCAAAGATGCAAACTATGCCACAGTTGGCCTGGTTGCTTCTGTTGGTAGATCAAAGCCACACTGAGTCTCTACATGTCCCATAAACACTGCCACTGGCTAATAAATAAGTAATTCCATTGCTAAGAGTGTAACATACCTAAGGTCAGAGATCAACCATAGCCATTTGGAATGTAAGCTTCAGATTGTTGAGGCTAAAAAGTTAAGAATTAAAGCTGGACAAGAACTCAGAGTTGTCACAAAATGTTTTATTTCAAATAAAGTAAATGGAGAAAAAAAACTGCTGAAACTTGAGCGGCACTTTAAAGTCAGACATTATGTTATTTCTTATCTGATGAATGTTGATTGAAACTCTATCAGATTATCTGGTTTCTTACTTTGGCCCCAGTATCTCCATGTAGCAGACTTTTTAAGTCCAGGCCCTTTGGCAATTCCACATCGAGTCAAAGCATTAGCTCATCTTTATTCCATCACCCTGTGGACTTTCATTTATTTCAAAGACAGAAAGATGAGGCATTGGGGGGTGG
>JAVKLF010000069.1:1120504-1137584 GCA_034783495.1 Millerichthys robustus | reverse complement strand
AATAATAATAATAATAATAATAATAATAATAATAAAGAAAATAAGAGAAGAAGATATTTTGTGTCTGCTTTTCCCCTGCTCAGTCATGGTCATTAGCACAACATTGATCAGGTGAGAGGGAGAACATATAGGGATGATTTGGATTGTCTCGTGCTGGCAGGAGTGGAGTTTAAACAGATGCTTCCACCATACAGGAAAGCCGTCAGAGTCCTCTTTTAATTAAAAGCATCTCTGAAAGGGGTCACTCAGTAATGAAGAAGTGGCAAGGTTGAGAGGATTTACGGTAACTGAGGTTCAAAGTCAACTTCAAAGAACAGAAGGGGAAAACTAAGCTGCATGCACATCAAACCAATGTTGGTATAATCTGAACACACTTACTGTCTCAAATTACCAATAGTTCATACAAATGCTATTTCATACATATTTACACCACTATCAGGTTTTCAATACATGAGTATTTACACAGAAATATCAGGCTATTTGCAAGAACGAAAGGCAGCAGAAGCATCAGTGTTCCTGGTGCAGCGTTATATCACTTCCAACAGTATTGTCATGATATTTCTGCCAAAATAACCAGGTGATGCAAAACTGACACTGAAACTTTTTTTTTAAACAAATAACTTTTTCTAAGAAACCCTTTTAAATGCTCCAAATATGGATTTAATTTGCTAATCCTGTGAGATTATATATATATATATATATAATTATTATTATTATTTTTATTATTATTATTATTATTTTAGTCAGTAACTGTTTGAGTATGTGCTGATGCCAATGAAACGTAAATGAGCTCTGCTGCAAGAGAACATTCAAAGACATGCCATCATCTAAAGATGATTTCATGTGGCTTCACTTTGGTCAAATAGTCTCATTGTCTCATCATAATTTTTGCAGTCATCATGAATTCCTATTTATATGTGAGGAGACAAAATGTGTGACAGAGGGAGGGGGTGACTTGGCGTCTCAGTGGGGGTGCAGGCCCATCAAAGAAAAACTTCTCATCCGCCTTCTGACGAGGCAGTGAGCCCACTTTTCTAACACAACGAAATGTGTGTGGATAGAGTAGAAAGTGTGTGTGTCAGTGCCTAAGCGCATTCATTCCCAAATCCAGAACAAAATTACTTCTCAGAGTGTCTGACCTCCATCTGTCAGGCACCGCTGGTGTCATATTTGTTTTTGTTTCATCTGCTGAGAATCAAAGACTGTAATCCTGCTGCAATGGGCAACATCACAAACTGCCTTACAGAATGAAATTTGTAAAGATGGTTTTTATATCCGAGTGGGAGAGAATCTGTGGCTGTGTGTCTGACACAGGAAGAACATCTGAGCCTAGCTTGACCTCCACCAGCTGGCTCCCCCCGAAGTTTTGTCAGCCCATACACAGAAACACGCTGTCACTCTTAGAAAGTCTTTGTATCTTTGACAAAGAGCTCAACAAGTTAGCAGACAGCAGCCCAGTCTGTCTGCAGTGCACGCTCTGTGTCTGAGTGCAACATCTGTATACAACTCGTTGGTTCTGCCTCAGGCGGATTTACGGCGTTAAGGCAGAGTTCATACAGGTAGTTCGTACTCTTTTCTCTTCCAGACTGCACCCTGGAGGAACTGAGGTCACGGAACACATTTTAAACCATTTCAAAAATGTATTTCATGACAAATGATAAACAGATCAAATTCATAATATAGCATTTGCAAATTGTATTTCATTGTAGACAGTATGTAGAATGTCAGGACTTTTTTTCCCCATTGTCTGTTTAAACCAGTGAATGAATAGCATGACAAATTTAGATGATAACACACCTGCTATCCTCCTGCTATTTTTTATTATTTATTTATTTTTTAATAGAAAAATAAACTGAATGTGAACTATTAATGACAAGCCACTCTTGGAGATTTGGTGTGAGGTACAGTGTGTCAATGACACACAGAGTTTTGGCTCAAACTTTAGAACTTGGACACTAATTTTGTGCATTGGTTTGGAAAAGGCTTTAGCTGAGTATATTTACTTAAAATCCTTGCTTTAAAACAAATGTATCATTTACTGCCTTCACAGTAAATGTGGTTATTTTAAACTGTGGTTGTGTTTGGGCTTGAACTTAAAAGTATTGTTTAAAAATATTACATTCAAAAAATCATGGGTATTATATATATTTTTTAAGAAAAAGTACTGATATATTTGTTACACTGGGGAAAGAGGCTGTTTACATGTTCAGTGCTGCAGCAACACATTGGTGCTGCTTCTTTCATTAAGCAGCAACAACTGTAAGTCATCAGCTGATTGCTTTGATTAATCTCATAGAACTTGAGAGCGCTGGTTCCAGAACAGCCCACCATCGACCCCTGAGCTTAGGAGGGACCACTGGTAGAAATAAATCATGTGTTAAAATTATATTCTGATTTGGGCCTTGAGTGAATATTGATTCGTAATTATTTGTACTAACAGTAGTGAGGGAGGGACAATGCCATCCATTACTGTGTGAAAATAGGCAGGGGGGATCAATGTGAGGGGGGGGAATAAGGATCGTGGTGAAAAAGCATGGTGGCCATTTCTCTGTCAAAGCTGATCATTAGCCCGGGCGGAAGAGAGAACGCTCTTAGCCATGACCACGGCTTGCCTTTACAAAGCTGACGGTAAATTACATTCCATTCACAGAGGAAAAATGGATCTCACTGCTCTTCTGGTGGCACCGCCAGCTATGTAATAACAGAGCCTCTGGACTGGGGGCAATCATCCATTCTATTCTGCCCGTTTTTTTGTTTTTGTTCTTGTTTTTTATGATGTCTTCTCACTGGCAAATTGATTTGAAATCAAAAGACAGGACCTAATGACACCCAAATATAAATCACAAGCTATGAGATAATAGGTAGTTAGCTTTGACTTAAGGTTGCAACGTCAATTTAGTAAAAAAAAAAAAAAGAAAAGACGGACAATGACCTACGGCAACCAGAAAGAAAAGATACACATACAGTTATACATAGTACATACAATGAACCATGATGTCATACAAAATATATTTTCTTGTTTTATTATTGGCAGTAAAGATGTCTTCACCTTTGTCTCGAATTAAATCCTACTACACCTTCCATGCGGGAAAAAAATATACTATATATATATACAGGTCAAGATGTCAATGTAGCAACAAAGACAGCTAAGAAGTAGTACTAAAAAATAAATACCTTATTCCAGTACTAAACAAAGATTAACCAACAGCTAACTAAGTAGCTGTTCTAAATTTTTACAAAGCAAGTTCATGGCTACAAACAGAACTAAACAAAAACTACAACAAACGTGTAATATCAAATACAAACTACATTATTCTTAGCAAACAAAATGAAACAATTGTGAACTAACTAACAACATTAACCCAAGCCTACAGGCACAGATAATATAAACCTGCTTATCTACCTGATACACATTCACTCACAAATACACACAGTTGTACCAAGTAAAGAAAGGCAATCTCATCCACCCATTATGATTTGATAGCTCAATGATTCAAGTGTGGTCCTGTGGGTTTTGTGGATGAGTCCAGAACCTGTTATTTCACCACTGGGCACCAGGGGATGGAAAAGAATGTGATTTCAGAGAACAAAATGACCATTAAATCACAGGCTATGAAGCAGTCTGGACTGTGAAAAAGAGTGTGCATCTACTGGTTGATGTGCCAGGTGTCTGTATGTGTGGATACAATGCTTTGCTTTATGTTATTTGCATATGTAAGAGCAAACAATCTGCAAAGCTATCACTTTGTGCCCTAGAAACTAATGCGACAAAAGTCTATCTATTACACTAATTTTTCACGGTCAGTCTTACCTATTCAGATTTTGTCACCTAAGGCATATAGAAGTATTCATACTCTATAATGACTAAAAATAAATCCTAAAAGAATGTATTTGCTTAAACCCTGTTTTACCCTCATTTTTTGAGTGGCTATTACATATGTTTTGACAGTTGAGATCTCTTTCAGACATTGGGACTGAATGTAATCAAATGCAAAACAGATGTCAGATTTTCAACAAATTGAACATTTTTACTTTGTATCATATCAGTTTCTATTGCTGGGGAAATAGGTTAGGACTGGTAATAATTAAAGAAAGACACATGCTGAAATGCATCAAACCGTTAGCTGAAGCATCATAAATGAACAGTGAAGTCAGCCAAGAATCATCTATTAAATAAACTATGTTGAAGGTATGCACTTTCACACAAAAAAATAACAAATGATGCAGCTTATCTGTAATGATCTGATGAGTACTGGAAGAGAGGAAAAACACCAGCAGAGCAAAAAGTCATCCCTCCTGCTGTTTCACTCCTAGCCAGAAGCAACATGGGCTGGTCTTAGTGTGGAGAAAAGTTCCATGGGGATTTAAGGTGTGTTGGGCGGGTGGTTTCCTACTATTATGCTTAACACCCTGCTAAGAGATGACATATTTGAGGTGCAAGACCCCTCCCCATGCTCAGCTGAACAGCTACCTTCTTCAAGTGTGGCATCACAACAGCACACAATAAAAATGAAGAAAAAATAGGTAGGGAATATGATTTCAGCTTCTGCGCTTATGGGGGAAAGCCCAAAAAAATCTTTATAAGTTATATTTACAAATCTGTGACTTACTTTAGATCTACCCCTAACAAAGAGACATGCCAATCAACAGAGTTCAACAAGCAATGATTAATCTGAAGAGTAGTAGCTGATGGCTATAATGTACCACCTGTGTCACTCTAATGAAGGCCACCTGAGGCCAGGTTTTACACTTAGCAAGTAAAATACTGTGTTCCTTCCTGAAGGAACTATTTTCTTTCAAAAATTGCAAACAAGCAATTATACTAGATTAGAATTTTGATGCAAACATGCTGTGTTTGGTTTTCCAATGTATTTATATCTAAGAAGTTCCTCTTATAAATGTTTTTTTTTTTTTTAGCTCTAATAGGTTTATTCATCACTCATTCTTTAAAACATTCGGGGGCTCCTACAAGCTTAACAGAGTTTTATAACAGTGCTGTGACTGTCACAATAAAACATTTGAAGTGTGGACATCTAAAATCACTTTAACTTGTTTGTTTCTTAAGGTGAGTTATTCAGGTTGACAGAAAAAAAATAAGTTATAGAGATTCAGCAAATACTTTGTTCAAGTTTCAAAAATTTTTGTGCAGTGGTTCATGCAACAGACAGACGGGCAAACAGATATGGGCAAGTACTTCATCATCTGCCTTTTGGAGATGGGCTACAACATCCCTACCCTGTCATTTAGATGCAAACCAGAACCAAGCAGATGCCTGTTTAGCTTCTCCCCCTACCGCTGTTTTTGACAAGGCTGCCATAAACTTTCACTGCACTGTTACACCCCCAAATCACCAGATGAGGTTCAGCTCACCTCAGTCTCTTAAATCCCTTAAAGAAAGAGAGTCTGTCTTTTAAAGTCACACTTTAAAATGACATGTGAGTAAACAGACAGGCATCTGGCTTCTCTCCAACGTGAGATGTGAAGCCGTAATTTCTCCTGACAAGAAGAACTTCAAATTGGCGTTTATCTAAATGAGCCATGGGAACGGGCTGCGGAAAAAAAATAAAAGTGACCCATGTTGAGACTCAACATAATAAAGGCTGCATAGCTCTGAAGGTGTATTGAGACAGAAGTCAAAGGTTGTCTTCTGTGAAAGTTGTCAAGGATAAAAAAAAGAAAATTGGAGTAATTAAGTCGTTATGGGGTGGTGGTGGGGTATTTGGTGGGTGACTTTTGACTGTTGGAAAATAAGGGAATAATTGAGCCACCCCTATTGGGATTGTCCATGAATTAGCTTGTAAGCTGAGGAGTATAATACAAATGGAAGTCATTCTACTTATTTTGTTTTCTGAAATCAGATGGAAAACTAAAGCAAGTCATTTTTCAAACACAATTTTGTGAAAATATATGAGAAGTACTGAAATGTAAAAATTATTCAATAATGATCAACATCTGATTTCCTATCAGAAGAAGTATGAATTGACCAGCATCTCTGATAAACTACCAGTACCAGTGAGATTGCACACAAGCTACAATAGAATAACCATTAAACCCACTTAATTTAGGATATTTTTAATTATTATTACTGTGCGTACTAACAATACATTCTACTGCAAGATGTCTCTAAAGCATGTTCCTATGCTTGCTGAGCAGTGAAGAAAAGCACACATAATGCTTCCCGGACCGCAACTGTAAGTGGGAGAGAATCAGTCTGGCAAATCATAGAAGTGTGTGTGTCTGTGCCTTTGTGTGTCCCTAGGTGCTTGCTCTTGCTGCATCCCTTTCCCCAGTGAGTCGCTGCACACACCTGTCGACTGTTATGATCGGCAGGAGGATGCATTGAGACACAGTGACAAGACCCACCTACATTTATTCGGCCTCCTAGAGATCTGATCTATACTGCACGGCAGGCTGGTGTCACTGCTGGTTACCCTAAATGCATGCACACACACACACACACATAAACACACACACACACATCCATGTACACAAGCACATACCCACACAAAATCCCTCAAACAAAACTAATTCTTCACCAAATGGGAACAAACACGTGGAAAAAGACCCAAATTGATTTTGATGCACAGTGAGACCACCCAGCAGTCGATTTCAACCAACACGTGTCAAGGAGCGTGTTAGTATTGTGTTTGACTTTGGAAAGTTGGCCACAGCTGACACTGTTAGGATTGTTTTGAGCTGAAAATACTAAAGCAATAAAATATAAAAGTGGCAGTTGAAAAACAAAACTATTATTTCAAGGTCATAATCAACCAGTGACGCACAAGGGCATACATAGTTTGGAGAAGTCAGGTTGGTTTGGCTCTGTCTTTCACATTGCTTTAAAAAAAAGTCATAAATCAGTGAATGAACTTTACTGATATCTTCAAGTGAATGTTAAGAATACAGTTGGGTCCAAATAACACATGAAAGATCATGAAGGGTTTTACGCATGTATGAAATATATGTTGTTGGGTTGTGGTGGTTTATTGTAGTTGTAGCAGCATGTTGTGGTCCTGGGTGGAATATAGGGGCAAGGTGGTAAGATACTCATAACATGGTGTACACCGGAGTGGCTTGGTCATCAAGATTTTGAAACAGAACTGGCCACACTGGCCTCAAACCTAGGACACAACTATGATCGTGATGAGTTTATAATAAAACGGAACACTAACGTGATACCTGTGGCGTTAGCATTGTGCTATAGTGAAAAAGATCATTTAGCTTCCTGACTTTTAGTGTGAGAGAATTGTAGAAGGACTGGGCCTGGGTTTTGTAGTATTGTTGTGGAAACATGAACAAAGAGAGGATGTTGATGTAGAAAATGTAGAGGATGTTGATAACGGCAGGAAAATCGTATTTGGTGAGTTTTAAGAGCAGAGTAATGCCATGATTACTTTCATACTGAAGGAGGTTTTCCTAATTTCCTCAGATTCAGGCTGAAATAGGTCTTGGAGAGCATAGTCGGATCTTAGACAGTTTAGAAACTCTGGGCCGGCATGTAGGAAAAACGTCGCAAAAAGAGACCAGTCACAGAAAACAGTCAACAGCATGCATTGTGAGCAGCAGAATGTTTCCAAAATCAGACAACGTGTAAAGACACAAACCAAAAACTACCAAATCTGCTTCTGTTTGCATATATGTATGTGTGTGTGTCCTGGCACCAGGTCTGAGGCACAACGGACTACAGAGCTGGCAGCCATGCTAACCCCCTCCATGACTCGCTGTCTGCTCTGATTAGATGGGCCTTCTTACGATGGCTTGCCAGGAGCATTGCCAGAGATAAAGACAGACTAACAGATGTTCTCCTTATCTCAGGACCAACCACGAGCCCATCAACCCCTTTACACTGAGTCAAATGCACACATGCACACTGTTGTAACATTTTGATGTAGACTGAATCAACTCTTGCACAAAAAGGCTTATTTTTAACTCTAATTAATGTGCAGCAAACATGCACATGTACATATAACGGCAGAGTTGTACAAAACACATACTTCCAAGCCCTGATAGCAGACATGGAAAACTAAAAGATGTTCAGCCCCTCCACTGTCTACCTTCCTCCAGCCGCGTGCAGTTAGGACTGAAGTGGAATGTTAAGGTAGCTTTGAAAAGGTGTCTGCTTCTTGTCAACCTGACACGACACACTTATTGTTCTCGCCATGCCCGACTGATTGTATTATCTCTTTGCTGCAAACACAACTGAGTGTTTGAGAGTTGGGGGTGAGGTGTGGGTGGAGAGGAGAGGAGGAAAAAAAAGTTGCAAAGAGAGAAAAAGAAAAGACTGGAGGAGGCTCTAAATTAGGAGACGAAGAGATCACGGCCCACCGATGAGAAGCAGAAGTCTGGGTTCCCCCAGGGCTTGGGGCCTATGCGTAGGCATAATGAGCGGAGCCAAACATATCCAGCCTCATTAATTTCAACTATCAAAGCTACTTTCTGGGCGCGCCACAGTGCCTGCTTCCTCACCCGTCTGCAAAAAACCCTCACTTGTCACCTAAGATCAAAACAAGAAAGGAGTGGCAAGCTATAGAAACTGTGAGCTGAGGAAAAAAAAATACATTTTGTACAAGCAATGGAGAAAAGGCAGAGCGAACATCCTGCTAGCTGCAGCATAACCAGGCAGATTGGGTTTTATGTGGCACAGAGTATTCTGAAACACCTGATGTGGAACAAAAAGAGTGAGGGGTGTTGAAATGGAAGTGGTTAATCATCAATATTTATGAAAGCAATCACTTTTAGATAGCAAGGAGACTAAGAAACATAGAAGATCTCATATGGGAAAGTGAAATTGAACTGGAAAGCTATCTGCATCCTCAATGAAGTAAAACGTCTATATGCCAATTATGCTCTGTTATAAAAGTAAAAACAGTCAAACTGTCACAACAACAATACACAGAACAAACAAATATCTGCAATTTACCAGGATTCTTTTGAAACAATGTCTTTTCTTAGTTTTACACAAGCTGTACTAGACAAAAACAAAATCTGCAGAGATTGCTGCTCTATTTTACAGTTTGCATCACCATTTTTCTTTTCTTTTTTGCCTGTAAACACATGCCTTGTAATGAGACTCTTCTCATATGAACACCAACAAGCTGAAGCCGGTCCTCTAAAGTTGCAACATTTTAAGAATTAATTTGCTTTACAATAGTTTCTGGAGCACATTTGTGGCCTCTGTAAATACAAACTGGTAGGCACCTAAAGTCATTTGAATCTCAACTGTTTAGAATCACCCTGCCCACAAAGGCCGAATAAGGCATTTATTGTTACCTCCATCGTATACTGAAGACAAGCCTGAGGACATCCAAAACCGCCAAAACCTCCAAGCAATCTGATTGTCTCTTTCTGTGGTTGCCTAACAAAGCAAGCCTTCATTGTGAAATTATGACATGAACTGATTATGCTGGATGTTCCACATGTCTGGCATGCTTAGATGTTTTATAAAATCTGGAACAGTGGCAGTTTTTGTTACTCAGTTTAAATATGACAAAATATTTTTATTTTTTTTTATTTTGTGCAACAGGCACATAAACAAGATATTTAATTCCCTTAGAAGACTAAACTAAAACCTTTGTCAACATGTGGAAAAGGCTGTAGAATACTATCTTACATTTTTGATCTGATCCAAGTTTCAAGAGTTGAGATTGTAAAAAGGTTTAGTGGAAAATGTAGTAAATCTTGGCCTTCCTATGCTCCCTGTTAAAAAACAAAAAGAAAGAAAAAAACAAATCATCCAGGGTGCGGGTGAAAAGTGGAAAGGCTGTCAAGTGGCGGCCAACTTTGTGTCATGTCCTATCTCGCTTGGCATAGCATTTTATCGCAATACCACCTACCTCTCAAACAGAGGAAAGTTTATAATAAACACTTGTCTTACAGTGTAAAAAAATGACTGCAATCTCAGTTCATGGTATCTTTTCATCTTTCCCCTTTTTTCCATTCCTGAGGACTTTCTCTGACTTTTCTTCAACAAAAGTTCTCAACTGATAAAATATTTCTAGGTAAGAAAAGAACACGTTTGTGGAAAGAAAACGCAGTTTGAAAATCTAGGTTACAGCAAAAATAAAGAACAAAACAAAACAAAAAAACCTGACAGGCCTCTGATCTGACACTTCTGACGGCAGTTCAGGTATGAATATGACGAGCTAAACAAAACAACGAGATCTCTTACTGAAATATTTTCTCTGTTACAGAGTGCTGAGTTTTGCAGACAGACACAAACTTTTAACACAGGGGAATTAAAAGGAGAAAAAAAAATGAATTCACGATGGGGACTGATTTTTTTATCTGCGTGTGTGGGGGCGGTGAGGTAACCAGAAAAACTTGCTGTTCTTCACTTTTATCAGGGTTTTATAAATTAATCAAATGTGACAGCTCCCACATAGCCACAATTATCCCAGTCGATACTTTCTGTTGGAAATTTACTGAACCATGTGGGTTTGACAGAGTAGGTTATATGGACATACTTTCACTTAAAACAGTGAGGTGATCCAGAAACTACAGTAAATCTGAATTAATATAACAATATATGCATTTGTACCAACGTAAGTGTGTTGTGCACGGTGCAATTGGACAAATAATATGTTACAGGTGATGATTTGCATGATTTCAAATGTCCTTTGTTATCTAATAAAATGTGTTATGTGGGCGATGGGGGTAAATAGGCCCCCTCTTGTGTATGAACAACATACTATTGCTCATCTAGCTGAGAACCTAGCTGTTTGCATTAAACACCTTTTTTATTTTGTGTTTTCTCATTGGGACATGTTAGATTGTTTGTATTGACTTGTATTTCCCATCCATCCATTTAGGTCAAAGAAAAAAAAAACTAGTTTAATAGGACAAAAATATATAATTTAAATGATACAAAGTGATAACTGCAATATTTTTACAGTTTATTACACACAGATGACATATAGAACACTGTTTACAGTTTAAGTTGGATTACAAAAGAGAAGTACATGATGATTTTAGACAAAACCCTTTGTCATAAAAAAGTGTAAGAGCTTTTTTCTTGCAATAGGTGATCTGTGTTTTTAATTAGTGACAGCCAGTTAAGCACTTTCAAACCAAAGATAATCCAATCCAAAAACAAGATCTTTCTGATATTTAGAATTGACTGGGTGGTCAGTCAACATTAATAAAACTACCAGCCTTCGCCATCGTTTTTTGCTAATAAAATATACAGTTTGAGACAATAATCATCAAATCACAATTCACGTTTATCCAATTCAACTAGAAATAATAGATAGATGATAGATGGCATTTGTATCATTTTCAGTAAATTGTTGCGGGTGCACACTGTATCAGCAGATGACAGGGTTAATCCAGTAGCTCTCAGATAAAAATCAGTCAGCAAGGCTTTAAGCAATGGCAGGCCACTTTCACCTCAGTCACTTTCATTGAGCTGTGGCCCCTCAAAGCAGTCATCAATGTTTGGCGAGTGACAGAAAACGTCAGCAAGTCACTAATCCCTGTTTAAGCCTGTAAAAACAAAGACAAAGGCCTCCCCCTCCAACTGTCGGACTCCTGTTAATTCTCCCAGTGCCGATCCCTCTCCCCTGACATCCATCCCATAACTCAGCCAGTCCACCACTCCACTACTCTGGAGTTTTCCTGCACACACATACATGCACACGCACACACACACAAACATTCTTAGAACCATATGTAGAAGTCTGGTGGTTACCATTGTCTACCAGGTTATCTCCTCTCTCAGCACCTAGCAGGGGAGAAAGGATTAGCGTGCCTCCTATCTGCTTTAAGACCACTCTCCTCTCTTTGCCTTTCTTCTTGCCACACTCACCATTTTGTTCTCCTTCCCCTCGCGGTCAAGCACCACAAACCGGAGTGAATGAGGTTTATCCACAAGGGGGAGGCTTTACATGCAGCGCTGTTTAGTTCAACACTGGCACAAACAGAGGAGGAACCTAAGATGAGTGAGCTTTGGGTTAAGCCACTTGATATCCTCACACACACACTGGTCCAACGATACATGCACAGCCACATTTTGCGTATGATGGTGCCAAAAGTGGCACCATCTCAAGCATGCAGCCAAAAGTATGTATCCATGACACAACTTTTCTGTTATTATTTTTGAGTTTTATGAAAAGAAATACCAGCAAATGGTAAACAAGGTAACTATGCAGTAGACCCCTGCCTGCCACTCGTGAATAAACCATTTTATTTATTTATGTGTTTTTTGCTTTTTCAAAATCAAAAGGAAAATAAAACTTGTACAGGTGGCATGATGGCTCAGTTGGTAGAGCTGTTGCCTCCCAGCAATGAAGTTGTTGGATCGAATCCTGGCCAGGGACATTTCTGGGTAGAGTTTACATGTTCGTTTCGTGCCTGAGTCGGTTTTCTCCGTGTACTCCGGTTTCCTCCCACAGACCAAAAACATGACTGTTAGGCTAATTGGTAACTCTAAATTGTAGGAAGCGTGAGAATGAATGGTTGTTTGTCTTGTTTGATGCCATGTGGCCCTGTCCAGGGTGTACCCTGCCCCTCGCACTGTGACCCTGAAAGAAAGAAGTGGGTGAAAGATAATGGATGGATATAATTTGTAATGTTTGCCATGGTTTGTGTATGCTTCATTACTAAGCCCACTCCAAGGTCGATATTTAATACACACACAGATGCTGTTTGTGATTCATTTGCCTTCTGATAAGATGGACAAACACTAGAGCCATTGTGTTGACGAGGTAAAGCAATCAAGGTCTCCAGATAACTTTGTTTACTTTTCTGTATGTTATGTCCTACCTTATAATATGGAACTCTGCTGCCTTAACAGCCCCAAGTAATACAAAAAAGAAAGGAAAAAAACTGCTTTAAAGTTGTTGGTGCCCTTCAGCAAAGGTTTCTGTTCATTCTTCTTAAACTCCCCACAAATTAGTCTTTTACTTCTTACAGAGAGCTATCTGAGCTGTGAATTGCACAGAGGCGAAACTAAAATCAATAATTAGTTTAACTGCGTTAGGCTAATGTGCAAGAGAACCATCTAAGCTCACATCTGCCTGCCTGACCTGCACACAGGCAGGTGGAAAGACTGATAACGGAGGACGACTTTGTTACGCCTACAGGGTAATTTCAAGCAATTCATCACAGATGTTGCATTGGCACTTAATTGATTTGTGATTTAATAATGGGGAGGAGGAGGTGGTGGGGGACAATAAATTTGCTGCCAATGAGATTCCATCGTCATGCTATCTTGCAAACAACAAGGTGCGCCACATGCTTCATGCTGGATTTACTGATATAACCGATTGTGCAGAAAACAAATAAAAAAACAGAACATTAAATACCTAATCTCATTCACCTAATGTACTTTGTTAAATATGGGTGTTGTTCAAAAAGGAATTGAAACAACTTACATTCCTTACTCAAGAGTTGTATCAACCGGCATCTTGTACATAAGAAATTGACCAGTTTCTAGGCTGGCTGAGCTTTTGACAACAAACAAAAAACACGACATTAGCTCCCTCTGACAATTAGACACAGGAAGCAGTGAGCACCATGCAGAGTGCATGATGGAAAAAAATATTCCTCTAAGGCTGCTTGTCAAATACTTTTCTGTTAGCAAGCTCCTTGGGGCACTTAGAAGGAACACAGAAAGAAACCAGCAAAGAAAGACAGAAAGAAGGGGGACACGAATAAGGAAGCTGGAAGCGGGAGTGGAGTCACATGAAGAATAGCCTGGAGGTAAACATGGTTAAACCAGTTTGGTTTGTTAAAGGTCGTAGTGCTGTTATGCCTATGTACCAGGGAGGGGAACAAGGAGGTTAGGGGGTTATGGGGGACTGGAAATAATGAAGAGGAAAGCTTCATTCACTTCCTTGGTTTAGCCTTTGGCCTATAATGAGGGCTCTTGACATCGGGAAGCACACTGATACAACACATTTGGCAGCCTGGCAAATTGACCTGGGTGCCTGATGGGTGATTGACAGCTATTCCTAAGGGCACCTAAGCTGGCCTGCATGTGTGTGTGTTCTTTGAAAGAGCAAGTCAGTCTGAAAGAGAAAGAAAAGAGAAGGTGAAATGGAGAGAGAGAGAGAGGCAAAAAGAATGATGTGACAATGGGCTGTCGATGATGAAGAGGGGGAAAAGCACTACAGCGGTGCTGAAAAGGTAATTGTGGGTAATTTAATGCTGAACTAAATTAGAACTGCAAGTTCAAACGCCAAAATGGTCTGCACTGAAAGTGTTTACCACACAGGGTAATTCAATATTGGTGTGGGCACTGATGTGTGTTACTGTTTATGCATTGCAGAATATTAACTGCACCACCAGCTTTGCTTACTGCTTCATAGCAGTCCTTTAAATCAAATACATAAATTCAACTGTTTCTGCTCTTCTTAGAGATTATTAGGAATACAAACATGGTGACAGGAAGCAGGTTGCAGCAAGACAAAGTGTTCAAAACCGCCTGCCACCAAAAGTAAAGGAGAAGCAAAAATGTTTTTGCCTGCATCTGCATGTCTTCATTTGCCTGTACCATTAACTAAATATCTCATAAACCAGAAGCTAGATTTGATTTAAACTCTCAGAAAGTGATTATTGAATTAACATCTAGAGGTAACACACTTTTAGAGTCATTCCCATTCAAGATGACCATCACAGCTAGCAAACTTAGCAAAAACCCAAATAATTTGGACTATGCTAATTTTACAGATACTGAGCTCATTTTTGGTGTGGTAGGAGCTGAGAACACTTCACAACACATACTCCAAGTGTGACACATTGTGCAAGATCGCTGCCTAAAATTCTATTTCAGCTGTTGGCATCAACTCTGGTTTGCTGTTAGCAAAATATACCATGAATCACTGGACAAATGTTGAAACACTCTAAAATGAACTATTAGATACATATCTACAACTGATTAACTTTGTGAGTCAGCCAAATTCAAGATGGTCGTCACAACTAATCAAAACATGTCAAATAATAAAAGGCTGTAAAATGTTGTCACGTTTACAGATAAGAAACTAAAATTTAGTGTGGCAGTGGCTGAGCATCACCTTCAACACATAGTCAGAGTGTTATTCACTGTCCCACATATTTGCTTCAGTCTTAAGTCACACAAAATTACAAATAATAAAGTAGAGTGTGGTAGTAGCTGTGAGGCCAAACATTAATATTACAGTTGCATTTTTGCTAAATGAATCTGCTACCACTGCTAAAGATCAGTGAGGTTAAAAATATGTTATAAAAAAGGGAGCCATGATTAAATAATTCTACGTGTCAAAGTATTACAGGTTGCTCCGATTTCCAAACACATCTTGGACATTTGACTTTTCACAGTTCTTATTACAACTTTCTTGGTCCTCATATTGCTCTACAGCATCCATCTCACCACCTGCATGTTGGATAGGTGAACGAAGATAGAAGAGTTATTTCTTCATGTCATCTTTAAACCAAAAGACATCCATAACTCTGACCACAGTGTAAACGCTGACTTACAGTTGATTTATTTCACCAGGCACATAAAATACTGACCTCACTGCTAAAAAAATAAATATACTCCTTATCTTGAAGCAATAACTTTCTGGTGATAAATAGAGCTACAACATGGACATTTCTTATTAAGAAAACATGGCAGAGTTCAACATTTTGAGTTCAAAATAGCTCCATCTTATTGAATAGCTGTACTGAAAAAACAGATGAAAGGGACACACCCTATATATAAGGACTAACCAAAACTTTAGTCAGCAGCACTTCATGTTTACACAGGCATTTCCCATTTCAGCTCCTTAGGCCCAACATTTTTTACATATTTCCCTGCTCAAAGACACTTCATTTAAATTGACGGGCAATTAACAGGCATCTGCATTACTTGATGATGAGCTATTGAGATAATTTATTCCTTTGACTTAGGTGTGCTTGAGCAGAGACACATCAAAAACATGCAGGGTAGTTTGCCTCAAGGACCAGAGTGGGGAAACACTGTTTTATATGTCTGAGATTATTCAAAGTGCATAACCACTGACGCCCTCTTATTACCACTGGTTCATTATTCGTGATGATTTTTGATTTATTATACCTACAGATTTGGAAGACAACACAAAATGTAGAGTGTACTATGACTTTCAGTTGCAGTACATTATAAATGGTAGTTGAAAACTGACACATTTCCACATACAAAACTAAGAGGAACTTGGCAAATAAGACAACCCAGCTGTCTTTGGAGTTCAATTCAGTCATAAAGTTAGGCTGATATCGATTACAAGTTTCATACAATTATTGCTAAAATTGGAGTTTTTAGAATTTTAACGCAAAATGTTGAACTTAGCATGGGATGACATGCACTTTTGAAGTGTCAAAATCTTTTCAAAATGTTGCAATATTTTTTTTTTCTCAAGCTTTGCATATTTTGAACATTGTATACATCAAGATGTAGGCAATTCTGTCTCGTTTTGCACAGCATGTATTATTGTTTAAGAACTTCAACTTCTCTCTTCAATCTCCCTATAGATTGCAAAGTGCAGACTGCAAATCTCCAATCGATTTCCATTTCATCTGAGCTCAGCATTATGTTTTGTTCAAAACAGAAAATAAAAGTCCTTAAAAACACAACAAAAAAAGAAAAATGATGTGTGACAACATGACACATCTGTCATATTTGGAACTTAGTTTTTTTATAATATGATCAAAATATTTTACACAATTATCAGGTCTGGCTGGTGGGGACTCAGGTGCTGATGGATTCGAGGAACGCACAGGTGGAAAATAAATCATATTTATTCAAACAAAGAAAAGAGCCGACGTGGTGGCAAAAACAAGGAACTAAAGATAAAACTCACAAGGGGAGAACAAGCAGGGTGATGAGCAAAGAGACGGGAGTGTACTGGAGAACAAGCAGGGAACGAGACCGAGACCATCTGACAGACATGACACAAAGACAACGAACCAACAAAGAAGTGGAGCAGCAAGGCTGTATAAGTACAAACTGAGAAGGGTGGATAATGACAGACACCTGGAGGGAGAGACTGATTAGGAACTATGGGCAGGTGTGACGAGAGAGAGAGAGAGAGAGAGAGAGAGAGAGAGAGAGAGAGAGAGAGAGAGAGAGAGAGAGAGAGAGAGAGAG
>JAVKLF010000069.1:1101280-1115412 GCA_034783495.1 Millerichthys robustus | reverse complement strand
TGTGTGTGTGTGTGTGTGTGTGTGTGTGTGTGTGTGTGTGTGTGTGTGTGTGTGTGTGTGCGTGCGTGCGTGCGTGCAAGTACGTGTGTATGCATCTCTTCCTGTGTCTCCAGTGGCAACAGAGTCCCGACTCACACACACCCCAAGCCCTGCTGCCACCACCACCAATCCTGCTGTGAGTCAGAGTGCTTATTCACTGTCTCAGTGGGGCCAAATGCCCCCCCGTACACACTCACACTAATGCCCCCCCTCCTATGTTCACTGTATTCACACCCTCCCATTTCCCATTTAAAAAGAGACCCAGAAATAACCCAAGAGGCTATTAAGAAAAATACAGCCAGGGGAGGAGGACACCAGGGGGGTTACAGTCCAAAGCCATTCAAGAGTACACTCCAGCAACTCTCTACCTCGTGATCATATGCCCCTCTGCCTCTCCTTTGTTTCTGATGAAACCGTGCTTTAGTGAATGCGTTCATTCTGTCTTGATAGTGGGGGCTTGTTCACTATCCCTGGCATTGGTACAAAGTGAGTGGGGGGCAGCAAAGAAATAAAAAAAAAAATATGGAGAAACAGAAAAGAAGTGCTGTGGAGTGTGGAGTGAGGAAACACAACAGGAGTAAGGGAGCAAAAACAGATTAGGAATAAATGCAGAATGAGAGAAATGAGCATTAATGAAGCAGAGCAGATGGAATAAATGTAGAGGAAGGCTGCAGTATCACAAGTAATGTTTCACAATCCTGTCCTCCTTTTCCAGTTCTTCTGTATTCTGCTCAAATTTTGAACATCTTTGTCTAGTAGTCAAAATATCTTATTTCTAAGAAGTAGATGGACTCATCTTGTTCCAAATCACTTAAAACCCCTTTTCCAAATCAGGGCTGTAGCAGGAGTGTGGTGATTTGTGAAAATCCAGCTTTTGCAAAAAATACAAAGACATTCTGTAAGGACTAAAAATTATAGATAAAAGCCAAATGTTTTGATGATAATTGCAATAATATTTTTTTGTCCATTTTGGAAATGTCAAGTGGCTCTAATATGCGTCATAAAAGAGTCATGCATTTTTTGACGATTTAGGCTGCACTCAAACTACAGTAAAATCTTTTTGACTAAACAACATGACAAGACAAAGGGACAAAGAAGGACATTGTGTATGTTTGCAGTTTACAGTATCCCATTAAAAGAAAGGATTTTTTAACAGTAAATCAGTGAGTAAACTCACCCCAGTGATGTGCAGTTTTAACTCGGATGCCCTGACCAGCACTGACCACCAAGCTACTGTGGTCCTATGGCAAATAAATAAATCAATCAAAGTTTTGTTGAATATCTGTGGCTCACTAACTAAGAGCGCAATAAGAAAAATTGTAGAATCTATTACTGTAGACCAAAATGGCCTTTTGTCCAATCAGAGAACTAATTCAATAAGCTTGACCATGTTAAAGTGCCTTTGGTTTTTAACTTCTACAGTTATTTCTTCTGGCACAAAATCCCCTACCCTCCAATCACAGTTGATACTGGAAGATACTAATGCAATTCCCTTGAATAAGCTCATTTTTCTTTAAAACAAGCCAGGCTTGAAGAACTTTGGCTCTGTTGTGATCCGTGATGACATCATGAGTCCATTACAGGGGACCAACAAGGCCATGTGCTGCCATTACCCTGTCTTAAGGGACTAAGAGCGTTTTTACAGGCATGCTGATGGCATTAGAAATGTCTGGTGACCTCTACAGGGCTTTTATTAGGTTCCACATTGAGCTCAAGCAGGTCTGGCTCAGGTGACCTAACAAAGCACTTGTCTCCTTTTACTGCATTTCATTCTAAAGCTGAGTTTGAGTTGTAGCAAAGGCTTTTCTAGATTACACAAAGAAGCCTTTGACACAACCCTTGTGATGTGGATTTAAGTTGTTTTGTCTTCATGTGGTGACACAGGTGTAAAAACAAATAAATAAAAAGAGCAAGCAAAATATAAATAAAACACCTGGCTTTTAATTTTAGCACAACAATGAATAGCAAAAAGCCCCAAAGCTGAGCAAAATAGGCAAATACATCAATTCTAAAACTTTTGAAGACAAAGAACAGACAAAAAATGATGACAGTATTTTCTATTTTAACACCTCTTCATGCACAATCTCAAATCTGGATCAGGGCTTAAGACAGATGGAATGTTTCAGTGGCTAGTCTTGTGGATTTGTGATGTAGTCACCAATTCAATTCTCTGTAATTACAAAGGCTTTTGCTGAGAACGGATTTGCTTCTGGAAGCTTGTGCAAGACATAGGGATTGGTACGACAATGGTATAGTCTGACAATGGAATATGGATACTGCTCTTAAAATAGAGAAACCTATTGCTTATCTGCATAGACAGTACTGACTCACAGGCTTAGATGTGGCTAAGGTAAATTTAATTATGTGCCCTGTATACACTGGCTGATTTATTTATTTTTTTTTATTACAATGAACTAACTGTTTAAAATAGTTGCACCCCAGTGACCACTAACTGATGTGTGCAGGGTATATTTTGTCATTTGATGTGAAGGAAATCCCATTTCTGGTTTATATATATTGGCATTTTTTTTTATTATTTTAACATTATGTATATCTATTTCATTATTAGAGAAAATGGACACAGAGCATAAACTAATTATTTTCCCTCCAGCATACCTGAATAGGCACAATGCAAATGTGGGCATTTCTGTCATTTATCAGTGCAGACAATGTGGTACATATATGAGCTTCCTCTGTAAGACCTGAAGACATCAGGCAATATCAACATCTAATATTGCTTTTTTAAAGGTGGATGCAAGGAAAAAAATGGTCTAATAAATGGAACCCATTGAAACACTGAAGCCTCTGTCAGCTGTTAAATCGAAATGATCGAATCAAATGATCTAATTAGCATACAATTTTAGGTCAAATGACTCTGGTCTGTCATGAAAATAGCTCCATTTGGAATTGCTCAAAACACTGCACATGGACATACCTGCTAATTTTTATTGAAAAAGAAAATAAGCTTTAGGTCAGAAGAGTCCGTACAAACCTTTTTTTAAAAGAACACATCATCCCACATTTGGAATACAACAGAACCCAGCTGATCAGATTTACTTGTCTGTAAAACAGCTGCCTGGTCTTCTTCTCTGTTACACTACATAATATTTCTAAACAAAATGTGTGTACTTAAATTCAAGTGACATGCAGGCATCTATGACTCACATAAAAAAGTTGAGAACCCTGAAAAAGTTGCAAGACACTTATAGATTGATAGGCTTATGGTCTTATGAACTACTTGCAGCCTAGTGCAATACCATCTATTTTTTCCCCAAGAAGCCACTGATGTGACATTCCATGTATCTAAAGCCAGATTATGATGCCAAAAATCAGCTTGCTGTGGGTCCTGCCCTGCCACAATAGGAGCATTGCTTCATTTCAAGGCATCACTTGCAAAAGTGTTTTCACAGCTACACTGAGAGATCAATCAAATCAGGACAGGATGAGGTGTGCAAATCTTCTGCTAGCAGACTTGACTGATAAAGTGAACCCAAACTCTGTGGTCAGCTCTCACCTGTCTCTCCATCACATTTCTTAGCTGATCTCCTTCTGAAAAAGGCTGTGTGTAGCAGATGGTTATGCTAGCGAAGAAGACCTATTATTAGTTTGTGAAACGAGGTTATCTATCATGTAAAACCCGAGTTTGTTACAGAAGAGTCTCATATCAGCGTAGCAGGCATACAGCGGTGTGTTATTTATTCAAAATGGATTTCTCAGCAATTGAATTTTGGAAAAGTATATCCCACATTTGCTAACAGCACGTTCTCTGTGTGCACTCCTCCAATTAGTTGCTGTGACATTTTCAAAACAAATCATCCCAGTCATTTTTAAATTGTAGAGGAAATCCTACCAAGCCCTGTGAAAGCTTGACTTTTTTTGTGTGCATTTTTCTCCTTGTGTGTTTGTGTGGCACAGTAGGTTATGGTGTCAGGCATCAGCCGCCTTCAGGAGAGCAGAGAAGATTAACTGTCTATTTGCAGATGCTGATTGCTGGGAATGGAATGCCCTCCAGTGCTGATCAACAAACCAGGCTTCAGCAGCCCCTGACCAAATTCAAACACCCCTCATCTTCACGTCCCATTTTGTGTGTGCGGGAAAAGAAGCCCCAAACAACAAAGTTCCTTCTTTTCTTTTTATCTTGGGATAATTCATTACTATATGTGTATCCTTGAGGCTTTGAAAGATGCTGATAAAATACTGTACACATTTTTTTAATCAGAGCCACTCGGTGTGTAGTTGAAATCAAAAAGGTCTTGTGCTTCCTTCTCCTCTTTTTATGCCCCCCCTCAATTCAATCTGCTTTTGGGCTGTTTGATTTCTTAAATGAATGTAATGGTACAAACGGAGGATAAATTGCCTTCTGTGCTTCATCTCTTCACATCCATCCCAAAGGGCCATTTCTGAATCGAGAGGGGGGAACTGTACACACATGCACATGCACACAGCAGCAAAATGATTTACTTGTTTTGCCCCGAAGATACACGTTACTATCTGTGTAGAACTTCCATGATAAGTTTGATGTGCATTGGGTGCATTAAACCTCCAGTATCGCCACAGCACAGAGTGAGCGTGGAGAAAAAGAACAAATGCAAGCACATGTGCAGTGTGCATACATGCATCAGCCGGCATCTTCCTCATTGGCATACCTTGGTGTACAAGAAGTGTGGACATTTCTTACTTCCATTAATACAACAATTTTCAACCTCATGTAACATTTGCAGAGTCAAATCAAATGATTTGTCCAACTAATGAGAGATGAAACATGATGCTGTCAATGCTGTGGCTCACTGAGCAACTGAGTTTAGATGAGAAGAGATTCAATAACACAATTGTGCAGAAGATGAAGGAATTTGTTGGCTGTAGTAAAACATTCAAATATAACGGAGGTAAAATAACCAAGTGAAACACCCTGAGCTAACAGATAGACCAACAAGTATGTAAAATGTTATTAGTTACCATTCAGGAATGTGTTTCATTACAGCAAATTGTTCCTTCATGCTAAAAATAACAATTTAACTTTCTTGGGGACTGCATGAAAAGTTATTAGCGACTTACGAGCTGTTATTAAAGTCTTAACACAGATGTAACGCTTGCAAAATATTCATTTGTGTACCACTGAATTATTTATTGGTAGGATTTAATCAAAGCTACAGATGTTGCAGTCAAAATTGTCGTTAATCTCACTGTGATTGCAGCTCAATTAAAATGGACTGTAAAAAAAATCCGACTGATTGTTGATTGCAGATTTAATTACAGATGCAAAATAAGAGATAGTAAACAATAAAAAAAGTGATTACTTAGATTGGCTCAGTGATTATCTGACTGATGTGGAAGGCCTTTGTTCCAAAGAAGTTATTCTTCATCTCTGTTACTTTAATGGCATCATCCAGTTGTGTTTTTACAGAATGTGAATCAGAATAGAAACAAATGAATTTGTGTCTCTGTTAGAATGTGTTTTCCTTTTTAAAACCCTTGAGTAGAAACAAACAAGAAATTAACTGTTTACAGAATAAACAGAGCATCGTTAATTATAATGAATTGTTGCCTCGTTCTTAACAGACTAATTTTGCTTTTCATTTGGGGTGTAAAGCAGTAACTGTGAATATGTGTGTGTGTGTGTGGGGGGGGAGAGGGGTGTTGTTGGTATTATGATTAAGATGGTCTGTTAAAATATAAATTATTTGAATTATTGCATTTTCAAGTTATATTAATGGCCCATTTTTCAGTTCATAAAGCAGGATTTTTAGAAACATACATCCTGTACTGTGTGTTACAGACAACATAAGGATTATTTAAGAATAAAATCATATTGTCTCTACAAGGAATGGTTAAAGCCACCAGCATGGTAAGTGTCATCAGGCTACCTTCAAATACAGCATGCTGATTTCTTCTGATCCACTTCTATCAAATTTCACTGCACTGAGTTTTATTTTGTCAGCATTGGAAAGAGAAAAACGTTAGTCTTTCTAGACGTACATTGCATGGTGTGCGTCATACTGTTTACTTCACTCCTCACAAGATGGTTAAAGTGTTGGTCTCAATGGCTTGGAATGTTACAGACTTAGTAAAACTTCACGTAGTCGATTGTACGCCTGTAGGTTGTATTCAACAATGGTCACTTGAGCAAACATTGAACATTTTCCAGTAGATGTTCACGTGTCGTGTCTATTTATCTTTAATAAATCAAATTATCAGAAGGGTATCAAGATGTGTATTTTTTTTAGATACAGACCAGTAAAGTTCACTTTCCACCTGAACAACTGACATCTTTCAGTCTAGAGTTGGAAATATGTAAGGAGAAAGATAACTCCACAAACTCGTTTTTAGAAATAGATAAATAGCTTTTGAAAAGCAAAAATATCTTATAATCTATTTTCAAGACAAAATAAGTTGTTTTAGCTCAGTTGTACGACTAAGGAAGAAAAAAGATGGGTAGGTTACAATATGTGTTTATTTCGGTGAAAACTTTCAGTGGTTCTCTCATATTGCTGACTACCTGCCAGAATCGCTGACGGTACTTGAGACTTTAGAGTTACTTGAGATTTTAGAAGCTTTAAAGGCTGAAATCCCTGCGCTTTATATCTTTATCTGTTATTTTTTTATATATATATTTATTTTTTGCTTGCGCTTCCCCTTGACCTCTTTCTTTACATCTCACAGTCTTTCTTGCCCATCCATTGGGGTGTGTTCAAAACTCTGCTGGGTAACGGGGAGCAGCAGTCAATCAAACTGAAGTTTCAAAGGTGATGCTTTGTTTCACACTTGTTTTTTTTTGTTTTTTTTCTGCAAATCCCTTCGAGCCTGGCAACTTGTCACTTTGTCCCTCACATCCATTGCCAATCACTCAAATCACATGAGGGACTGACTTGTCAGCTGTACGTCGAAAAAGGAGGTCATTCCATTTTGAAAGGTCTACCTTTTACTTTAGAAGGTGAAGCAAACAAATTTAGAAAAGAAAACATTGAGCTCAGCACTGATTCACTTTCATATAAACTTGGTAGCAGAGCGAGCAAAATTCATACTACAGATTTAAGGTTGAAAATGATTTTATATTCAATTTCTACAAATGAAACTGAAATTAAATAGATGTTGTTCTTTTATTGGTGTGCTTCAATGTTACTGAGTTTGACAGCGCTGTCAAAACACCACTGGAGCTGCCAGTTTGAATAACACTGACAAATTGTCAAATGAGCGCTTGTTGTACCATGATCCCAACAGAGGAACTGTAAAACTCAATATGGCAGAACTGGCAGTATCTCTGGACACCCACACCAGCTAGGGGTCCTTGTATCACCAATGTTTTTATAGGCTCATGTCTGACTCATTTCAGCTTTACAGCCACACTGACCTTCCCATTAAGGTTCTTTTACCAGAGGAGCATACAGAGGCTGTTTATCCAGCTGCAGCCTGTTCCAATGAACTGTTGTGGGTAAACAAGACAGCAGCTTTGTACGTGTTGCAGAGTCATGGCTGAGTGCTTTTATTAAGGCATTTAATGAATACACAAGCACATAAACACACAGGGCCTAAATTAGACAAAACAACATAAAACTAAGATCTTCAGGCAGATGCAGGTGTTTGACCCCCACTTCATCTAACAAAGGAGCACCTTCCCAACAATAACCAGAGGGTCTCTAAGAAGAGCCAATTAGCTGACTGTCTCTAAACAACTGCTTTCAAGGCACCTTGTCACATCAGCTTTGTCGGTTTAAAAACAGAATACACGTTCGGGTAATTGAGGCTGATGGTGTCTACAATAGAATTCACCCATATCAAAATATTTATTATGATGGAAGAAAAAAATGAGTGCGATGGATGCTATTACGTAGTTTGTTTGTTTTTTTAAACACATGAATTACGAACAAATGTAAAATATCTAATTTACTGTAACCTATTTATTTATTTATTTTTTAAACCTATTAGGGCTCTTTTGTTGTAAATCAGTAAGACCAGTTCATTGCAGAACATTAAGAATCAATTAAAGTCAAATTACAACATGGTTGAAACTTTGTAGGTAAAGCTTTTAATTCTTTACATGGTAAAGTGAAAAAAAGGAACCACACAAAAGAAAAATAAATAAATTCTCTAAGGTAATTTTTTTATTTGCATGTTGTCTAGCAAGGCATACATCTTAATAATAATAATAATAATAATAATAATAATAATAATAATAATAATAATAATAATAATAATAATAATAATAAACATTTAAACCATTATTTTATCCCTATTATGTTTGGATTTCACATTAGCCAGCTGCTATCCAGTTCAGGATAAAATCCCATTTAATTTGTTTCTTCATAAAATAAAAACATAACAAAAACTGGATGAAAGTCAGAAATTAGTGACCTTTCAAGAACAAGTTTCATATATTTTTTTCTTTATCTTTAAACATGCAGTTTATATTTTCTTAGTAGTATCAAACTAGAAACAGAAATACTAAAAAAAAATCCAAGGATGTATAAGCCGAGCAAGAAAATTAACAGGTTTTTTTTTTTCAGTTTTTATGTCTATTTTTCTGATTAGACTAATAGATAACTAAAAAAAATAATTGCAAATTCCTTTCTGTTGTTTCTTTATACATGACAGTTCCAAAAAGTTTAATTTAAAAATGCAAATTACTGTTTATGTTTGTTATGATAGGCAAGTGACAGGAGTATTGAATCTGAATGGGTTTCAAGTTCCTTTTGCAAATTGTAAATAGAAAGACTGAACCAAATAAGAAGCAGAGTGTTTTATTAAATTTCAGAGGCAGCAAAACAAACATTGCACGCTCACAACCAGGCTGGCATACACAAGATATGCAAAGCAGCACGAGGTGCCAAACAAAAAGGCATTGTCGTACACGTTGTGCATGGTTAAAACCAAATCACAATGTTCCCAACAGCTAATCGTGTATATAAAACCCACATATTGTGCTACTGATATACAAGGCTCAGACCCCAAACTCAGAATAAAGGGTTTTTTTTCTATATGAAATCACAGAACACTAAGCTTTTAACGATGAACTAAACCTGTGCAGATGATAGATCAGTGTTTTTCTAAGACACTGCTACAGCAGGAGAAATATAAATATACAGTGAACCTTCCTTTATTGCCGGGGTTACATTACAAAAAACCCTGCCATAGGCAAAATCTGCAAAGTAGTCAACTTTATTTTTTAATAATTGTTTACAGTACAATAGAACGAAACCAAATATCAATCTGTTTTCAGTTCCAAGCATTTGTTTAAGAAATAAAAATAGAAACGTTTCTTACAAATAACTATGATAGTTTCAGAAATACTGTAAAATAATAATTTTAATAATCAAACTATGCAGTTGGACACATTGTGACTTACAGTTCCTCTGACTGTGCGTCTTTGTGCAGCCTTTTTCTAACTAAGTTCAGGTGTCTTTTTTTGAGAGAAGAACACAGTTATGGGTAGTTGTTGGTGTTCTGTCTTCTTCTGAACAAGAATACTCTTATGAACAGACATGCCACCTTGGATCATATTAGAGAACCATATTGTAACGTGTAATGTGGTTTGAGTTCAGGATGCAGAACACAGTGTGCGTTCAAACACTGTAAAAAAAGAATTAAGCATTAAAGCATAAAAAAATGTACTAAAAATATCTGCGAAACAGGGAGGCCACAAAAGGTGAATCGCGTTATAGCGAAGGTTCATGGTTGTATGATTTTCTTTACAGTTTTGCAGTTAAAACAACTGCTGGTGGTGACACCGGTGGCGTCGGTGCATGGCAGCCTCGCCTCTGTCAGTCCGCCCCAGGGCAGCTATGGCTACAGTGTAGCTTACCACCATCAGTGTGTGAATGTGTGCATTAATGGGTGAGTGACTGTAGTGTAAAGCACTTTGGTACAAGGCATTTACCATTTAAAAAGATGAGGATTTTCTTTAAAAAAAACATAAAACTTAAAAATTTCATGAACTTTTATATAATAAAATATTGAATTAAAATCTAACTATATGTCAATCATATTTTCACATAATCAAATTCTGTATGTGCAAATTATCAGTTATCCGGGTCATCGCAACAGCAAACAGGCATCGGAGGCAACCGGACTTAGATCAATTCTTGTTAGAAGATGTTTCGACACCCATCCGGGAGTCTGTCAGTTCTGCTAGCTCGCACTGAGCAAATTCTGTATATTACAAAATGACATAGTAGCAAAGAAAATGTCTGAATAAGGAAATCAGCAGACAGCACTGATTTAATTACTGAGCATGCATGAAGTGGCAGTCAACAGTGAAGAGGAAATACGGTGTTAAATCAACAATAATGCCATATTTGCTGTGAATAAATGTTCAGTAGAACTAGTTTCAGGATGAAAGGTCATCTGCCTTAACTAGCTGGGGACAGCAGGTCACTTGTAGCACATCTGGTGCTTATTACAGAATATCATGTACGTCAGAGAGTGAATTCAAATGTATTTATACTCTGTAATGACTAAAGAAGCTTGTGAAGTAGTTATTGTGTGTTGTATGTGTGGAGTTAAGAGGCCACAAACTTCAAGGATACAACTCATTGAAAAAAAAAATGGTAACTGGAAAATAACAATACAATCTAGTTTTGAAGTCAGCCAGGATTCACAATTTATTTATTTAATAAGACTTTGTCATTGTGTCTTTAAAAAAAAAGTCTGGATATTTCTGTTTAGCATTTTTCGTTTTATGTTTGTCACACGGTCCAATGACTGAATGGGAAGATTCACCAGTCAAGCAATACACCTTAAACAATTTTATTTTGTTTTCCAAGTCCGTCAGAAACATTGACACGTTAAAGAAAACTATTTGCACTGATATGGACAAAGACTGGAAAAACAAGGAGGTTACTTTTATTTTAGACATGCAATCAATGTTTTTTTTTTTACTAACACCATATGGGTTTAGTCAGCTACCAGAGCAGACAGAAAAGCTTTTCAGTTCTGTTTCCACAAGAGTTACAGGACGGAGGTCCTTCCTCCCAGAATCCACTTTAAAAACATCCACCCACTCATCCTGAGATGTTCTTTCTTGGTCACACAGAGTAACACTATTCCAGCCAGAGGCCAGCAGGGAGAGGTCACAAGACCCCCCAGTGGCAGATGTCAATCAAAGGATATGGGTATTATCCAGCCCCATAATAACACTCAAAAAGGTTTCAGGGGTCCCTGGGAAAAGTGGTCTTTTGACTTGTTTGCAAAGAAAATCACAGAGTAAACTTGTATCCTCCTGTGATACCGTCAACTCTACAGTAGATGTGGGATAAAAAGTAAGAAAGTGTCTAGTTAAAGTATTATGTGGGATTAGGGTGATTGCAGTGATTCAAGCCTTGTACTATAATGTGAATCTTTAAAGAAATGATTTGAAAGAAAATACCATGGCATAACCTTTAACATATGTCTAGTTTATGTATATTAATCTTTTAGTATCTATTGCAGAACTTTTGGTAACAATTCGCTAGTCTCAGCTGCTGACAAGTTTCCCTGAAGAGTCGAGGTATTTGAAAGCACGAAGAGCCTGAAATCTATGTCAGAAATGCAGTCTTTGCGTGCATGCACATGTTGTTGAAATAGAAATTTCACAGCGTAATTGAGTGACCTGGCATGGAAACTACAGTAACATCATCCAGAACAGCAGTACCCATGTACATGTCAAAAGTTTTTCACAATCAGCATCGGAAAAAAGCCTGCCGTTTCTAATGATTGTTCATGTGTAAACAGGGCCTAAGTATTATTAAATGAATAGGAACAATAAAAACCATCAAAATGTTCTTTACCTTTCAGGAGGTGCAGGACGTTCACTGCGACGTTTATTAACCTGAGCGTAAAGCGCCTCCAGTGGTGGGCCGTTGCTCTGTAGGTTCAATGAAGGAGGAGGGCTCTGCGGACTTTGAGGGAGATGGTAGTGGTGATTGTAGGCATCTAAGCTGCTGCTACCTGCAGACGAGCCTATCGAGCCAATGCCAGCATATGTGTGCTCCTCATCCGAGCTAAAAGTGCGGCTGACAACATCCTGAATTTCAGCATATTCCCTCTCCTTTGCGACCTGGATTTCTTGTGTGTTGGCTTGGATTCTGAGAGAAATGAAGATAAAACATCAGACACACATTTTTAGCTATAAAGCAGATAACAACATTTCTAAATGATTTATTAAATTCCTAAATACAACATCAATTTGGCTTTTTTATTTTAACTTTGCAAAAACACATTACAGGAATGATAGTCATGAAACTGTAATAAGATAGAGTTAAAAAAAAACGACTTAGTTTCAGATTTTAGGTCAAGTACTTTCAGACCACAGGGGACCAATTCACAGTCCTTACAACAATGTGAGGTGGTTCATCTTTAATTGTTTTCATACTGGCGGTACTGTGAACGTTCACAGGCCTTAAAACAGCATGTGTCGAGTTTTTAACTCCTGCTTTAGAGTAGAAACTCTCTTGGCTCAATAGGAACTCTCAAATGATGTAAGAGGGTGTGATTGGTCCATAAATAAGCATAAAATGATTGCTAATTGAATGCTCTTCCAAGAACAGCACTATTAAACATGCATTTGCATGGCTAAAGTAGAAGCTGCTTAACGATCATTGTCTGGTCTTTAGTTGACATTTGCAGCACAAAGTACTCTGATCTGTCCTATGAGTAATATGCGTCTCTTCTGAATGTTTGTAGCACTCCTTTAAACTCAGCTTTAACAAATCAAATGTGAATGTGATTTACAGTGGCATGGCTGCAGTGACCAGTTTTTTTCTCTCGTTTCAATAAAATTCATCCAGTGGTTCATGAGATATTTTAGTAACAGATTAACAAACACACACGAGGGCAAACACATTCACATCTGCCTTCGCCTTTTGGTAGCAAGCAACAAATTGAACCTTGAGATCTACTGTTAGGACTACTGACAAAAGAAAGTTGGGAAGAGATGCCTTCCTTCCACTTCATGTTCCTTCCGCTTTCTCCATGTTGTTATTCTCCCTGGGAACACTGCCATACAAAACAGCCGTTCACAGACCTTTCCTGTCTCAGAAAATGGTTCCATGTGAATGCACATCTGTCTGCAGCTAACAAGGCTCCCGCTGCATGGGTGAAAGGAGATGTGGCGCTGCAGGAGCAGGGAGGAGGTCAGTGGGGAGAGGGGCTGAGGACAGGCAAAGAAAAGGGAGTTGACCTCCCACTGTGATGACCCAGGCAGCAGCCACCAGGCTGTTCACTGGTTCCAGATGTTATTTATGCTGTAGGGAAATGCACTCATCCACACACAGATATGGGCACGCCACCTCCCACTGCTGCCAGAGTTCCCTATTACCTCAGGTCTTAACCAACCTCTGACCCCCCCACAACTGCTGTTCCTCTCAGATAACTGACAGGTTTGAAACACAGCAAAAAAAAACAACAATAAAAAAACTAAATAGTAGAAGTCTCTTCCTTGTCTCTGTATTTTAATAACGATAATCACATTTCAAACAATCACCATTTCTCAGTGCCAGATTAACCCAATTCCCCCATCCCACCTATATGCTCTGCCTTGTTTATTTTTAGCCATTTGAAATCCCATTTCCCTGGCATCAGAAGAATGAGATTTTCATGGAGGCCTGATGCAATGTGGCAAGAAATAGAATTATGCTGTATATATAAAGCCTCGTTACTGGTCTGTTGTATTTTTGCACTGTTGCAAATTAGTGCGCAATAAAAACATTCTAATTGTTTTAATAATGAAGCAATTTATCTCTGTATTTTATTAAACAAATAGAAATAAAAATAAATCAAAAACACTAACTTGCACAAGTTTTCCTACCTGCTGTCTGTCTACTGTGATGTCAGATCTCTGCCTGGAATGAGCGACAATGATGTTACTGCAGATTCATATCAGTCCACAGGGATTTTAAAACCCTCTGGCATTTTATAGACTAATCAGATTCATAAAATACAGAGTTATTGACATTAGGAATGAGGTAATGGCTTTGGTCTAGACTGGCAACATCAAACTTAAAGAGAGACTTCCTTTCAGGTCTCAGGAGTCTAATATAGAAACAGCTAATTGGTGCATTTCAATATATATATATATATATATATATATATATATATATATATATATATATATATATACATAC
>JAVKLF010000069.1:1085115-1096516 GCA_034783495.1 Millerichthys robustus | reverse complement strand
ATTTGAAAAAAATAAAAGTAATAATACAGAAAGCAGACTTTGGTGGAGAAAATAGGAACACATTTTTCTGTTCATTAACCTCAAACATTCCACACCTGCTAACTGTGTTTTCCTTGGGCAACCTGCAACTGCGGCTCCACTCCCAGCTGTTCTGCTTCACCCACCTCCTCCTCAAAGACCAACCCGGCTCTACACCACATATACTCCATTAGCCAATTAATGGCCCAGTATGTTAACATTGAGGGAAGTGCTGTCCACACAAAATACATTATCACTATACAGCCCCAATTACCAGTCTGTCCCTTCTCTTGTCCTCATGCCAGACACTTCATGTTAGTAAGGGGAATGCTGTGCGCTTTATTAAAACAAGCTAAAGGAGATATTATTTTAAGTTTGAGACAATGAAGCTTTACTGCCCACAACAGGCCTACAGTGGATTTATTGTTAATTAAGTTGATAAAACAAAACTAAGACTATAGTTCCCCAGTACTGTTTTGTTGTACTTTGAAATGATTACCAGATTTAAAAAAAAGTCCTTTGTGACATTTTATTGGGATAGCATTTCCACCTGGTAAATAGATGGTCTAGACAGTCTAATGCAGAGGTGAGTAGAGCAGTTCAGGTTCAACTCCTAATCCGCTAACTGTGTTCCAAGAAAAAATGTGTGTAAGATGGATGACACTGGGTTGTTTTTACCACTTTTTAGCCTACTCTGTAACCAAATTAGTCTTACCTACTGACACTGAAAAAGAAATTGTTCTTACAAACAAATGATAAATGTATGTTTCCTACAGCATATCTGTGGAGGTTATCAGCATCTTCTTGTAGCAGTTCTTCCATGAAGCAGTGGTGATGGCCAAATTGCAACCTTCTGTCAACCATTTTAACCCACAATCTTCTGGATCTTTTTTCATCTAACGAGTGCTTTCTGTTTTCTCTACTCTGGCATATCTCAGTTTGGTAATGTGACTTCAGTTCTTCTCATTTTCAAGTAAAATCCAAACCAAACAGCAACTTGCACATCCATTTCTTTCAGATCAATGTTTGTGAAACTAATGGCAAGTAGAAAATATTGGTCTTAAATAGGTACACATCCACATCACTGAACACGCAACTGGAAAACCAAACAATAGCAACATCTCTTATGCATAAACGTGCTACAAGTCTGACATAATACTGTGGCTTGTTATTGTGGCATATACAGTATGTTAGGTTTGGTGACATTTCCAAATTACTTTGTTAATTGTTTAAAACTTTAGAACATGACCAAAAGATTAATGGCAACATTGCTAGAAATAATGTTACATATGCTAGAGTTGCATGAATATTTCAATTGTGTGGTGGTATTTCCTTACAGGCACATATCTCAATATTCATAAAAAAAACAGCCCATAAAGCAATTAGCTGGGAAGAAGGAGACGTAGTGTGAACAGATTGCAACAGGTCAGCTCAAATCTGTCCTCTCCTTGTTGAGTACATGTTCCTTTTTATGTAACAAGGTTATTGTTTTGATTTAACAAGACCAAGAAACTCCATTGTTGTATAACTACCTATACTACCCAAAGAAAATGTGCTTTTTTACTAATTAATACTACTACTACTACTACTACTACTACTGATAATAATAATAATAATAATAATAATAATTATTATTATTATTATTATTATTATTATTATTATTATTATTGCTGCTGCTGCTGCTGCTGCTGATGATGATGATGATGATGATTGTTATTGTTATTATTATTATTATTATTCAACTGGAACTTGGCACAATTTTAAGATATGCCTTAACAATACGGATTGTTGCTGTGGTTAATGAAAAAAGAACATATTTGCTTTCCTCCTAACACATTGTGATGCATTGAATAGATATTTTTTTTTCTCTTGAATGCATCCTCATCAAAATATGCTTGCGTTGTTCTGAAGTGCAGGTGGAGGACAGAATCTAAATCCGATCAAAGTGTATTAAATGAGTCTGAATGCAGAAGTCTGCATGGAGACACAAACCTCCAACATCCCATCTTCATGTAACTCAGCTCATAATGCAATCATAGAGATAATTGTTCTAATTCCATGGTGTTAATTCACAGTGTTAATAATCGCATTAACTTCACGTGGGTATCAATGTAATTACAAATCTAATCACTCTTTCAATCAGCCAGTTAGACCTTCCTTTGAACTAACTCTGCAAATGAGCCTCAGATAACATAGTAAAAATAATGAGATGGTTTGACAAAATGGAGTAATATTTATGTTGCCACAATCACAAAAAGGAGCCAAAAAATATGAATTACTTTAGAATTATCTCTTTTCCAACAGGTCCACCAGTCTTATGGTCAAATTGAGGTAGCAGAGACTTTCACAATTATTAATTAAAAGAGGAAGGTTTTGCTGACTTTTTTGAAAAACAATGGTCAGGTTTTGTTTGTATAGAGTCAGCAGGACATCTATCAGCAAACAAGAGGAAGCAGGCAACTGCGAAAAGAAAAAAAAAAACAAACTAAAGGGAACAGTGATGTACTCTTCTGTAGTTCAGGGAGGTGTAAAAAGAAGATTGGCAGGGGACTGCTGGTCACTGATTAGAAGCCAAGCAGAGCCAAGCAGATAACAGAGAATGGACATCATAATCAGCTGCCTCAGAGAAAATGGAGTTCAGTCCTGACACACAAAATGAAGAAGAAACAATGTCAGATTGGCTTTGCGTACAATCGCTTTAGCCACAAAAAATACCATTTCAGAGCTAGAATGTGTAGAGATAAGTCAGAGCCTGATAGATGCTCCACCAACTACAAACTTTATGTGTTTTGTCTCCTTTCTTGCTCTAATGGCTTTGCATGAATGGGGATTATGGTCACTGAGGATCCCAATCAAAGACCTTGCTGTTTAAAGAGACCTCTTAACAGGTGCAAGTCAAATAGAAGTGTACTGGGAACTGCCTAGGTACAAACAGACCTGCATAAAGGTAGCCTATCAGCCTTACTGCAAGTTAGAATGCTTTCTTTATAAGATAATATTTTTTAAGTAAAAATGGTTAATAAGGTCTCTTTTACACTAGATGGCAATTCCAGTAGAACACACACAAAACAAGCTAAGCAAAGCAGTGTCATCATTATCTTCATATTGAATAATGTTTTTCAACTTCATCACTGTGACCACTTTCCAATAAATTGTGTGGGGCATGGAAAGCAGAGCATCATTGTCATCCAGTGTAAAACGGCCTTAGCAGAATCTTTTGAAATCAATGCAGAACTCAAAGCTCTTTTAATGAATTTAGAGTTTTATGTACTCTCTTTGCCATCATTTACAGTCCATAAGAATTTGACAAGATATCAATTCAGAGTAATAATTTGGCTTAAAATAAATGGAAAGTGTCCGTAAAGACCACAGGCCAAACCATCAATTTCAAGAATAATATTAAGGTCAGAGTTTAAAATATATGACCATGGCTACCTTATTGCAGGGTGAAAGGGACAGCTTTTATGGATTAATCTGTTTCACTCCATTGCTGACTCCTATTTTGAAACACTTAAAGCCCTTGTCAAAACTGCCTGCTCATATTAATGACCACTAATGTCAATTGAACTGGGACTTTGGCTCTGACTATGAGCTGTGCTGACATGTGGCGCTATCTGACAACTGCCAGCCTCATAAGCCCGGAATGGTCATAATTTCATCAAAGCCTTCTAGAATGTCCTGTCTGCATATCAGCGATGTAATCAATCATATTGCTTTTTCAGACAACTTTGACAATCAAATATATCACCCTGGGAGTGTAAAACATTGGTGCTACCAAAGTATACAAGAAGTAATGGATTTTTGAGCTGTCGTGCTGCTGAACCCTAATGCTTTGAATATCGGCTTTATGGCATGTTATTATATTAATACCAACCACCATTTCCATTCACCATTAGGATTCCCTTGCTTTCACTTGAGGGCCAATCCTACTCTGGCTCAATGATGGGATTTGGAAACAGGTCCAAAAAAAGTCAAGAAAACAAAATGTTGCACTGCTGCACAAGAAGAGTTCAGACATGCAGAACAAACTTCAACAAGACACAGAATGACAATGAACTCAAGACAAAACAGCAGAGAAGTAAATGTGTTACGGCCGTCACAAAAACAAAAAGGTTTATACAGTGTGCATGTGTGGGGAGGGTTGGGAGGTCTTGTACTTTATTTAATGTCTGCTCTGTTTTGGTGTTGATTCTACTGTTTAGCATGAGCAGCTCAATTGGGGATAGATTTGTATATAGAACCAGACATGTAGGTCTCCGGCACATATTGAAAGATACGTGTTGAATGTTTAGCCAGATTCATACCCTCAATGGATTGGACCTCTTCCACAAAACGTAGCCGAAAAACAAAAAATAAATAATTAAAGCGACAGCTTTCTGAGCAAGGTCTCCAGATGTTCCATTCAGCATGGACGACCAGTTTGGTGTGTGTCTGCATGTAACATTTTCAGCAGCCATCCATCCTTTTCTTCCTTCACTGCAAGAGGGTGTGCTATCAAGCCTTATTGTTTCTATTCAATTAGCTGTCATTACGAACAGCAGTTTGATTACTGAGTTCATTTAGCTGGTGCAGAACAATGGAGACAGCAAGCTGGTTTTCCATTCATCCCACTACCAATATTGTCTTTCTCACAGAAAAAAAAATTGGCTTGTCTGTTAGGAATGTGGTGCACACAGGAAGCTCAATGCAATGCATTTTCCTTTTTTTGGATGCTCCAGTGTCCACTAATGCCAAAAGACAGAGATAACAGAAGAGGAAGGGAAAATGGTATTCTGGAGGGATTAGCAACCTGGGTAAGGTAGAGGAGAAGAAAAATACAGAGCTACATTGATTTCACTACTATAATAAGCACCATTCAATCACACTAAATTCTGAGGGGGCTACCATTAGCAGGTCAGTGCCTGAATGGCTCGGGCAACTACAATCCATAAATGATCTATTTAATGCACTGATAGAAAAGAAAAGGACAATTCACAAATTGACACCTGAGTGCTTTCCCGGCATTTTCCCACCTCAGCTATTAATTATGTAATTGGTACTTTTCTAGCCATCCAATATTTTTTTTCATCCTCCTTTTATCTTTTGTTATAATGCAGCAATTCATTCAGCTTTTAGTGAATGCAGAGTAAGTCAGGGTGCTCACCTTTCTTGTTCCAGCCTCATTTGATGGGTCTCCTCCTCTGATGCTTGTAACTCTTCAGCTTTAAATTTACTGGATTTTTTTCTTTCCATCCTGTCCTCTGGCCGCTCGTCTCTTTTGCTTTTCCCGAATCTACAAAAACACAAACACAAGTTGATTAGACTTAGTTCACACTATGCATATATTAAAGCCATGTACATTTGTATGAGTGTATTCTCTCTTTTTATCAGGAATATTCAAATTAAACTGCTTAAAATTAAAATGTCAACTTGCCAAGATCTGCAGGTTTTGTTAGTCATGCGGAGACAACCAAGGAGAACATCAATTCTACATAAGATTATTGCGGAGCCATTTAATATAAAAGCATATAAAAGGCAGGAAGCCATATAAAATACTGCAACTTCACAAAGTGTTTTCCTTTTCTGCCAACTACCCATCTGGCACCAAACAGAGGTATGTGTGCATTTTAGAGTGAATAACAAGTCAGTTCTCTAAGGACAGGTTAAGATCATGAATTCCTACCTAAGTTTTGCAATTTACTTGAGAGTGATGGCAGCTCTGACAGCTCAAGAGTCAAGTTTGGGCAAAAGGAACAAACTTCCTGCAAGCAGGTAAAACGTAAGTGAAGGAAACAAGAACGCTTGAATGTGACAACTAACTGTTTTAAAATGTTGCAAACTTTCAATTTATTGGCTTAAACCTGTGAGTTTCATAAAACTGTATTTGAAACTTATATTTTGTAGATTTGGGTTTAGACTGTTGGTATGGTCTCCTGAAGCACTGTCCATGTGGTTAAGAACATGGTGTCACAATGCTACCACTGTCAGCATCTCATCTACATTTGTTTTAATGTATCTTTCCATGATCTTGCTTTTTATTGTTCTCCAGTTCTGCCTCAGATTCTTCACTCTCACCACAACCATCACAACACTCAAAGCTCTACAAATCACCTCAACGTTGCTTGTAAAATGTTGTGCATATTAGAAACCCTCCATGAGTCATTACACTCTCTGTCAAACGTAACTGGAAGATCACTGCCTACTTAATTCGCACCTGAAGACCCCAGGTGGTCTGGCAAGTGGTCACACGTGAGAATAAGTCCAATGAATAAAATCACAGACAAAAACAAGCATTTTACTGATCATCTGTGTTGCACAATGTCACTGTGCAGTTTATATACAGATATTGGTTATGATGTATCACATGGACATTTTTTGAGCAGCTCGGTTCAATTTGAAAGAGGGAGGAAAAAAAAAAACAACATTAAGCTATGCAACCTCCCAGCCCCATGGTGCTTTGCTCTGGGTTTATTTTTACCTTCCGCATAGCTGAGTTTTACTTGACAGTTTGAAAACTTTTCTTGAAGGATGAAAAAATTACATCAGACGAGGTTGACTTTCAGCAGGTGGAAGCAGATATTTCATGGAATAAGAAACTAGTAACCTGTGGGATGTTTATTATTCAGCTTTACTCTTATTGGTAGAGACTAATCTGGAATTGTGATGTAATGTATGTGAGGGATTTCAAGTTTGCGGCTTTGTAAAAAGGCCAGGAAAAGCAGAATGAGCAATGTGTGGGCTCTTTTGTAGCGCCAATACATTATCTGATTAATTAATCAAGAAATGGCTCTACTAAGGCATAAAACTCTGTGGCAGGGTTGAGGAGGCTAATAATAATGACTCTACTATCTATCACTGGAGGAGGTGACTGCTTCTCTTACCTCCCTTCAAGGACTTTTATTAACTTGTTGAGGTTATTTTCTTTTTGTCATTTCTCAGTATCTGCCACACATTCCCTAAACAACATAATCCAACCATAGGGGAAAAAAACATCTCTCAACTTTTTACCCCCTCTTCCTTCTAAATCAATATTACTGAGGTGAGCACAATATTCACTGTGAAGCATATTGGTGGATTAAACTGAGCAACTGTGTCCTGCAAGAGACAGTCCAGGGCAAAACTCAGATTTAGAAAAAGGACAAGTAGAGAATTAGTAGACTATTTGGGGTATCTGCTTGTTCAGTGATAATATAACTTTGCCCCTTTGCTTAGACAATAAGTTCCGAAGCACAGATTGAGCCTTCAAAATGTCACTCGTGCACAAAACACCAAAATAATATTTACATTCACAACAGGGAGGCAAAAATAATCATTACATGAATGTGCACAAAAAATACAAACCATATTGGCATTTGTGCAAGTCTGGGCAAGATAAATGTCTCATTTTAGGATTAAATTAGAATCCAATAAAAACAGTAATGATACAGAGTTAATCAGTGTCAGGTGAGAAGACGAAACTTTAAGAAGCTTGTGAGTCAAGATGTACATCGGCTCAAATCTATGCTGGTGTCAGAGCCGTTGTATTGAGAATGAGCCTGATGAGGCTTGATAATAAGTTATTGATTGCCATCTGCAACCTAAAATGACAAACAAAGTACCAAGAAAAATCACTGAAGTTTGAAAAAGAAGTTATATCCACTTACATCAGGTAAAAAGTTTACAGTTCAGCATTTACATCTTTACAAAGCTTTGATCTTTTTTTTTTACTTTCTGTGTGGTGGATCAAAGACCTGTTTGATATTCTGCTCCCAAGCTTGAGGCTAACTGCAAAAACTGACAGTAAAAGGATTTTGACTGAAGATACGTGAAGTTACAACAGTGTGTGCACTGTTAAAGAATTGTTGTCTGTGATGCTGGTTTGATTAGAATAGATTAAAATACTTGCCAAAACTTGAAACATTATATTCTAAAGTTGAGGTGTTTAGTTTAAATGCCCTAAATTTGATGTCTTGCTGACAGCATTAGCTGTTTTTGATGTGTCTGCTTTTAATAAAAATGCCAGTAAGTATGTACTCTGTTCATAATGAAACGACATTATGTATCACATGAAACATAAGGTTAGTAAATAGTAGATAGCATCTTCATTGATTTATAGTGTAACAGTCTGTCAAGGCTCCAACACAACAGAGAAGTTAAAAGTCGATGACGGAATTACTAGAGAAGGGAGGAAAAACTAAATTATGTAAAGCCTCAAAGCCAGTTTGATTTTTACAATCATTTAATCTGAGGAGTGGATTTAAAAAAAAAAGCTAATCTGTTTTGACGTCCTCTGCGTTGAATTCTTCTTATTATTATTTGTGTGTGTGTGTGTGTGTGTGTGTGTGGGTGGGTGGGTGTGTGTGTGTGTGTGTGTGTGGGGGGGGGGGTTCAGTTGCTGGCTGAGGAAGAAACAGAAACAGAAATTGCTGTCTATTTCTTCACCCCGAGTTGTGGCTCTTGAAAACAAATGAAAATATTAGACATTCATCAGAGATTAGATAGTGCACTTTTATATTCAAACTTGTAAATGGGCCCAGGTGAGTTAGAAAGGGGGGAGGGGGGTTGCATCTAACAGTTTGAGTAAGTGATGAGAAGGTAATTTCAAGGGCAGACAATAAGAATCATTATGGTTTCTGCTTGGCCAACCTGAAAGTTAATTCACATCTCCTGGGGCAAAGACCTCCTCATATGTCTAACGTAGTGATGGAGCACCTATGCCCTGTGACTGGATTGATAGCAGTCAGGAGGAAAATAAATAAATATGCTTTCAACCTTGAATAACATGATTAGTCAGAAAAAGCTGAAAATTTTATATTATCTTTGGCAAAAGAAGGAAGAGTACCTTCCTGTCACAGTGTGGTTTTATAGTAGCTGCTGTGTTGGAAGTGTGTTACTAATAGGTGTCTGTGGACAAAATAAGACAACAGCTTATCAAAACAACAGTTACATTAACTGTTTGAATAACTACTTGAATATTTTACAATTCAAAAATCTCTGCACATTGCCAGACTAGAAGACAAACATTTCATATTTGTCTGGGTGGGAAATATAATAACGTCTGGTAAAAACATACTGACTCATAACTAAAGGAGCATTCAGTTTTATACTAGGGGTGTAAATCACCAGCTTTATCACAATACAGTGTAAAGATTTGTTTGGATGATGACATAATGTTTCCTAATATCCCAAAATCGGTCATGATACAAGTTTGATTCAATTAAATTCACAAGTCTGTGATGGCCATGATGCAATATCATTTGTCCATCTAACACCATAATTTAATGATACGATATCGATCCACATGAGGTACATAATGACAATATGGATTTATGTATCGTTAGACCCCTATTTTATACGCTAGCCTCCTCTAGGAAGAGTGACTCTAATCCGTAGCCAATTGTGACTGTGCAAAATAGTTATATTTTTTCTGCTTTTGCTTTCATTTGAATTTGTTTCATTTTAATAATAAAATAACAGAATTTGAAATATTATAAGAAAAGTGATTTTACCCTAGGATGTTTTGAGATGCACAACATACACACGTGCAAATAAAACACAGTGTCCTAATAACTCTGAAACTCCTAATGTAGTTGTACCTTTCATCCCCTTTTGCAGGTTACATTAGGATCTGACACCTCTCCACTTTCTTCTCATTGCACAAGTGTATGAGTATAATGGGTCAAATGGTTTTCACAGACATGATGAGATGGGGTTGTTCATTGGCTTTAGCTATGAAGAGAAGTGATTTAGCAATAGTGAAAACAACAGGAAAAGGAAGATGAGACTGAGAACCAAAAGTGGTTCATCTTGGGTGGTGTCATGTTCTACACTGTGAAGACATGACATGCATTTATTCATGACATCACACACAGTAGGAGGACGACACCACAGGCCTACAAAGGAGGAAAACAATTCCCACTACAAGCTTCTACGCTTTTCGTGGTTTCCCCGCTGAGCAACAACGAGATTGTAATGTTTGGGATTGCACAACTTTAGTGAGACGCAACATGGCCTTTCATATATATATATATATATATATATATATATATAATTGCATTTAAATTGTATTTTTTCTCGACCAAATCACTGTTGCCACCTGTTTACCATAAATAGGTCATTACATGGAAATAAAGATTTTCTGGCAGATATATGAAAATTGTTGCTATATCTTTCTGTCAGAAAATTGTTTTTTTATCTTAGATTTTTTTTCCTTGCTATGCATGTTACATCTACTTCAATCTATCTTGTTTTTTTTTTTTTTTCAAGGTTCTTTTTCAGAAATATTCTTTCTGAGTTGCTCAGTTTTTCATTTCATGCTTGTGCCTGTGTCCAATGGCCTGATCAACAACTACATTCCATTTGTACTCTAGTTGTCAGCAGGCGTAGGTAGATAAGGAGAAACAGAGCTTTATAAACATTCCTTATTCTAAACAACCCTGAAGGAACAGGAGATTAAAATAAAATGGTCTGGACTCAAATATGTGTGGAGAATGGTCAGTTACAGAGAGCTGCGGAGTTATTATTGTGTTGTTTTCAATCTTTCAATATAAAATTGTGTTTCTGTTATATTTTTTTCTTTAGCTGTGGTTGTGAAATGTCTTTGGGTATGGTTAAAATAAAAATCCTGCTTAAGAGTTAATTCACTCTTATTGAGATTGTTGTTTCTTTTTTTCTTCAAGTTTCAGAGACCTGACAGAAATGTGAGTTTGACACAGGGTACAGAGTTAAAAACTTTCAACACAAAAAATGGGCTTTTTGGGTTGTGGAAAATTGGTTGTTTAGAGCTACAAATTTTGGAGTTATTAGATAATTACAGCTTGGGTTGGTGCAAAATAGTTGGAGCTAACTACTATTGCACACGTTTGTAAGGAATACATGTTCAAATCCTTGCGCCACCTCCTTATATGCTCTTCCTCCAGTTGAGCCACACCTCCAGGGGTTAAACCAGGAAGCAATCACGTCAATAAATACAGTTACGCATTTCCTTATAAAACAGACTAATCTGAGCCTAGAAAAGTTGCAAAGATATTGTCATAAAAATAATTACTGTAAAAAATTAAATTCTCTTCAAGTTCATGCATAACATCATTGACAAGGTTAAAAAAATGCAAATATTAATTTACTTAATAATGTTTAAATAAAAGCAGGTACACACACACACATTTGTGTGTGTGTGTGTGTGTTGTGTGTGTGTGTGTTTGTGTGTGTTATTTTTATGTGAGCATCTGTGTATCAAAGGGGCATCTTGGCTTTTCCATCTTTTAAACAGCCTGAGCTGTACAAAGGACAAGGCCCAGCTCAACATGATTGCCTTTAATGTTTCACATAAATCATTGAGCCGTTCTCGGGTGCATGAGTGTGTGTGTGTGTGTGTGTGTGTGTGTGTGTGTGTGTGTGTGTGTGTGTGTGTGTGTGTGTGTGTGTG
>JAVKLF010000069.1:1059958-1075139 GCA_034783495.1 Millerichthys robustus | reverse complement strand
TGTGTGTGTGTGTGTGTGTGTGTGTGTGTGTGTGTGTGTGTGTGTGTGTGTGTGTGTGTGTGTGTGTGTGTGACATGCAACTGCGAGAAATGCAGGCAAAAAAAGAAAGGGAAAAGAAAGGGAACGATAGGCTGTCCATTTAATGCTGATGAAAACCATGGAGATGAGCAGTACAAAGGATTAACCTAATCAGAATGTCTACTTGATGTTTTGATGTAATGCTGAGACACTAGAAAGGGAAATTTACTGATATAAATGCTATATGTGAAGCGAAAACCTTCAAGGAGAGCTGTGCTCTTGTCAGCCAAGCTCTTTGTCACGAACAGTGCAACTTCTCCCCTCTGAAATCGAACTAAACTTTTGCTGGAATCGCTTCAAGCAAGATGCACAACAGACGGCGATGACACTTTGATTCCCAACCCCTCCCTTATGACCGCCAGGCACTTCTCACGACTCCATATTAGGTATTACATTCCGTGCAGACACATTCATTTTCACCTTAGATTTTTTCTTCCCCTCAACTTTATTTAAAAAAAAACAAAAAAAAAAAACCTGTGAGTTAGAACGTGAGACATCTCACAGTGTTTAAGGTGAAAATCAAGATTCTTGACAAAAAGTTCCAGAAAAAACAGGAGAAAGTCATAGTCAGGGATGACTCCTTGTAATCGTGAGACAATGGGCTTGGCATTAAATGCACAAATCCGAGGGGAATGTCTGCAAGGCTTGCATCATGCTAACTCTGAAGTGACGATGATGATGAATGAGGAAGAGGCCAGAGACGGCATGCACAAGGGCCACACTCAAACCTAAAAACACCAACAGCCAACCATCATGCCAAGCACATACTGACTGAAAGAGATTTGAGTTTTACCAACAGCCTATAACCCCTATATGTGGTTTGTGTTTTTTGTGTGTGTGTCTCCACTCTCTCTTTCTCTGCAGGAAGCAATCAAGATCAATTAAGCGTTTCACCGGCAATCACTTGAACCTGGCAAGTTTAAAAAGGACTGGTTCGGCAGAGAGCTGGTTAGCTGAGTTGGGAGGTGGTTGACGGTTTGCCCGCTGTCAAGGTGCTTGTTTCAATTTTCCCTTCATGACTTAAAAGTCTAGGTGTGGTGCTGGTTAAACCTAAACTTGATTTTCCTTTCAACCCTTTTATCCTTAAGTCACAGGTAGCTGTGTTAGTTTTGCTACAAAAGAACGTTTGCAGGCTGGAACTGAGAGGCTTTTTTTCCCATATTGGATGTAGGATGTATAGGATGTATAGGATCTGGCAATCAAAAATTAGAGAGTTCATGAAGCTGTGATACAAAGTTGTAAACTGACAGCATGTGAGAATATCAACAAAAATTAATCGCTGTTAATCATCTTACTTCTCAACACTCTTCGTTCTTTAAAGTACTATAAACACTATGCAGCTGAAAAAGGAGACTGCTTTTGTTAAAAACAACACAGGGCTCCAAATCCATTTTAACCTGAATCTGAGTCAATTCTAACATCTCCAAAGGTCTGTTATTCCCGCGTCGCCTCCCCCCACATTAGCACTCGTACAGGGTCTGCACAATGACTGCTGGTTAACAAATGCTGAGTGAATGTAGATAGAAGGCCTGCGCACATGGGAGTATGAATAAAACATGTTGCCCTTATTAAAAATAATCTGGCTCTAAAGTGCCAAAGGCCCTTGAGGTCGATAACCGCCCCTCCTTTCCTCACCACCTCACCGGGTTCAAGGAAAAGGGTCCCTGATTAGCACCGGCAGCATCCAGAAAATGTATTCAAAGTCTGTATGATCTATTGGTGAGCGTGTTGAGTGGAATTAAATAAAGCAGGCAGTGATTGGTGGTCAGGGCTACATGATGGGGGTGGGCTCTGAGAGTATGTAGGCTGGCCTCTCTGTGGTTCCTACCTGAACATCTCACCCAAGCCCTTCAGAACGCCCTTCTTGGCTTTGTTCTTGTCCTTGTCCTTTTCTTTCTCCCTCTCCGTTTTCTTCGATTCTCTCAGCCCGACTTTGCCAACGTCTTTCTGCCTGTCGTCCATCCCGCCGTGGACACTGAGGTCGCCGCTGGTGGACATCGACTCACGACCCGACCGGTAGCTGTCCTCTGTGTCCTCATCCACTGGAGTGGGAGAGAGACGTGAGACTGGATGTTATTTCACATATGAAAAAAACAAAAAATAGATATCTGAAAAATTGCCATCACAGAAATGATTAAAGGCCTAGCATTTCACCCACAGCCTTTTGTACCAGAGTTTTACATTAACATCATTTTATGTTACAAAATGTCAAAACCTTGACGATAACATTATGTGCATTTTTATGCAATATTGCAAGGTAATACCCTCAGGAATACAGGGTAACTCTTTCAATTTTAGCATAGTTTCTGTAAAATTGTCTGGGTTGTACCAGTTTTTGTGTTGGCAAGTGTAGATTAACAAAGATCGCTATATCAAATTGGATTGACTTGAAAAGTTAATCAGTTATCGTTGTACATTCAATTATTACTTCCTGCAAACTTCATTAAAATGCATCCAGTAGTTCATGAGGTATTTATCAGTTGGCTGTGGTAGCCATCTTGAATCAGGTTGTCCCAAAAAGGATATTACTTGTAGATGTAAATCCAATATATATTTTCTGTAATCTTCATCAAAATCCATCTGTTGCTTCATGAGATATTTTGGTAAGATATTCACATACATCTTTGGCAGAGGGCAAAAAATAAAACAAGGAGACATGGTAGCTTGGTGGTTAGTGTCACAGTCCACTAATCCTGAGTTTGAGCAAAGATTGCTTTAGAAAAGGGCATTTGGTATGAACATATTGCTTAATCTACCATACCAGTTTGCTTGCTGTGGTGACCCCTGCAGAAAAGATCAGTCAAAAAAAGTAAATAAATAAATAGGTCAAATAAAATAAACCTAAAATTAGTTTAATTACCAGCACACTGTACAAAATTACTTCTTTTATCAGTAATGCAGCCTCACTTTTTTATTTTAGTACCATCAGAGGAACGATAAAAAAGAAAAACCATGTCTCACAAGAAACGGCAGCTTTAAACAAAACATACCGAAGGCTTTCGCCTCATTAGAGCAGAATATATTTACATTGGGCACCCACTGAGAATAGTGTTCACTTGAACAGATTCCCACTTAGCTGAAAGCCCGATGTTATTTCATTTGTGTACATTTCACACAGATCATAAGAGCTCCTCTGCTATGTTTTTTTTTTTTTTTTTTTTTTATAAAAAATGCTGTGATTACATGCAAGTGCAGGCAGTGATCTTATCCATGCGAATCTGGTTCTTAATTACATCTGAATTCATTTCAAACCTGACATCAAACCAAAACCAAACTCCTTAGGTGATGCAAGGTTGATTGAACTCAAAGTTTCCGTCACATCTAATCAGAACCAATGCACAAATTGTAATTAATCTGTCACTAATTATACATTTTAATAATCTGGAAAAGGGCTTCTGGGGAGCATCCCTTGCAAATATGCGGTGTGCTGCTGCAGCTCCTGTCTACACTATCATTTTTTTTGCTCCGAGGAATGACATAGATGTCCTTCAGATTATAACTTTTATGGTCTTGTATGATTTGTTCAAACTTCTCCTCTTGACGGAAGACAGAATTGCACTCATAGTGGGGAAGAGGAAGGAGGGGAGTTTGTATTTAGAGTCAAGCAGAATGATAAAGCCTAGAGAAAGGAAGTGAAGTCTGATTCACATTTCAAGGAGGATCAGGTTCTGCTTTTTTAATGATCTTCAAAACTGTCAGCTTTTTGTTTCAGCTTCCATCTTGGAGGAAGAAAGAAGAAAGAAAACACTGAAATTGAATATTCACATGAAGCTCTGAATACTAGGAATAGAAAGCAGATCTTTAGTTTCCTCAGTCCAGCAGTTTATATCCAGTCATGGTGTCTCCTTGCTGGTTCTACAGCACAGGTTTTAGTACCCAGTCCTGGACATGTATGGGTTTTATCGCATCCACTTAGGAACAATGGCAGTAAATAGCAGCTGTGGGCCATATCTGGTTATTTAATTGATTAAGATTAGCAGAGTTAATGTTACCACAGGTTTAATGGGTATTCCCGTCATTCTGAAGTGGGATTATGTGGAAAAGGTAATTTAGGATCTGTTAATTATTTAAATGACAGGACTGATGACCTAATGGCAAGCCCAAAAGCCACCAAGACCCAAGCAGATATCTGCCCACATAAAGCAAATTCAATCTTTTTGTAGGAGGTTATACTAGTGCTGTTCCATAAACCCGTACGCAACTACCAATTTTGAAATACTGTATGTTTATTTATGTACATTTTTGTGGGTATTTCAGAGTACAAATAGCAACAGCAGTTGCAATAGGAATCTCATATTTCTGCTAAAATAAATCAAATTAAATCATTTTTAAGCCTCCAGGTAATCATCAGTTATGTGAACTCGGTGTTGGGAGAAAGAGAGTTCACCTCCAATAGAACAATCTAATCTTGAAGAAAGGAACGTTAGGTTCAATCATCTTAGACTTCCAGTATGTACACACATATGTATAAGTATTTTGGACCATATGTCCTTAAAGAAGTCATGGTAATTCACCAAGAATGTCACTCTAAAAGAAACACCGTTTGAAAATTTAATGCCATTTCTTGTCTGCCTCCATTTATTTGACACTTTGAAATGAAGTGAGATAGAAAGAGAGAGCTATCTTCTGTAAAAAAAAAAAAAAGTAAAAAAAAACCAGACAAAAGCCTTTAACATCAGACATCAGAAGGTAAGGCCATCTAGAGTGATTTGATGGAGCTCAAAAATAAAAAGGCCTGGCAATCTCAAATGACAGCAGAAGCCTTGATGAAAGTGTCAGCAACTCAGAAATAATTTGCAGGGACAGGCAACCAGTGGAAACATTTTGTCACTTTTCTGAAAGTCTACCATTAAACTTTCCTGCTTTAATAATCAAGGACATTTAAGCTGGCTTGTCAGTGAAGGTTATGAAAGACAAGTAAAATTGCCAGTCTCATTCCAGTGCATGAAAAAAGGAGTTTTGCACAGCAGAAATTACTTTTCCTTTTTTTTCCAAATCTTGCAATACCAAGTAGCACAAGAAAAGGTGCATTTTGCCAAGCAGAATATCTCATGGGGACACTTTTTTTAACGTGATGCCACATTCTTATTTTATGTAAATAAAAGTCTGGGAGCAGAGGAAGGCAAGGGCTTATCTGTCAACTCTGACTATTAACCTCAGTGACGAGCACAGGCTGGCTGCTTTTATCTAAATTGAAAAACAGAGTTATTTGAATATCATGGGGAGAATGCAATATACTGCGGCCAGGGAAATCGGTTGCTTTCCCCATTTTTCTTTGCAGAGATAAGACTGTATTTAGTGGCTTGCCGACAGAGCTTATGAGAACAAAGCATTTCAGGCAAATAATTCCTTTTTTTCTTTTTTTTTTCAAATGTCCCCCAGCTCCTTTAATGGAATCCTTTAATGGTGAAAGGAAATTTATATCAAGTGATTACTCTTGTGGTGTTGCAGTGTTATTACCTGTCAGAAACTGTAAGACGGCTGTCTCTCTGTATCTACTGCATGCCTGCTGTCTTCAAACAACAAGTAGGGATTGATACGTTCCCTCAAAAGGAATGTGGCAAGCATTTTAGCATTTCTGTTTCAGTCTTTGTAGTTTTGAGAAAATAAAAGCAATATATATATATAAGTCTAAGCCAGGTACATCAGTAAACAAGCCTTGGAAAACCTGGTAAATCTGGAAAATACCAAAATCTGATTGCCACGTACAAAGTTGGCAGCCGTAAATGTATTTACACATGAATTCTAATGTGTAAAACCTGTAATTTCTATAGAAAAATTACCTCATCCACTGTCATGTTTCTACACTGCCTTAAAATTTCACTCATTGTGAAATATTGAGTGTCTAAACATATGATTTGTTGTAGGTGTGCCTGGAAATGCAATAAGGACTAGTGAAAATATACCACATCAGGTGAAGAGAATGTAGATGGTTAAGGGCGAAAAGTGGCTTTTTACTGCTTTGAATTTGTAAAGAACCACTTACAATCTCAGACATGTAAAGTCAGACAACTGGCAAGTATTTTGACACTGAAGGAACCATCCTAACTACTTCTATGATGGAACTTTACACCTAATTGGCTTCTGTTGTTAGGAACAAAAGCAGATAATCATGTTAAATAGGAAGTCAGCACAGGTTTGGTGAATTAGCTGGTTGCTGTCTTTGGCTCTTGTTGGAAAAAAAAAAATGACAAGGTGTGTTTTGACTGTGATGTTACAAACCTAAAAGTAGATTTGATTCATCTGAACATATTTCATTGGTCCAGCAAAATACCAAAGAGAAAATGTAGTTTTACAGTTAAGGTTGGACTTCAGCTCAGAAAATCTAATCTAATACAACCAAGCTTTACCACTTATCAAATAATAAAGACTAATATGGCTCTTCCATTTGCAGTTGGAAAATATTGGTAATGCTGTCAAAAAACAACAAAAAATGTGTGAACACTCACGTGTCTCACTGCTTTCTTGTCTTGCTGTGGGTCCAGATTTTTCATACGACTTGTCAATTGCAGCACGGAAGCTCTCATTGCAGCAGCGTCCTCTGACGATTCCTGAGTGCATCCTTTGGACGTTGATTTTATCTTTCACAGTAGCTGCGGCAACAGCCCTCTGAAGACTTTCTAGGGAACTGGACTTTTTCAGACCCAATGTGGGTCCAACCACTTGATCTGCAGAACCTATGGAAAGAATAAAAAGTGTCAGTCCACCTGACTACTGCTTTCTGTCTGTCTTATTGTCTGACTTGTCTGTCTTGTCTTATTCTTTTTTAATGTCTAAGTCATAACTAGAGTACGTATATCCACTGTCTACATGCTTCTGAGTGCTGTAAAAATGTGTATTTGTATGGCCAATGGAATGTTTAAAACAAGGAAGGAGATGCTTTATTTGATGTAAAGGATTTCAGATTAACCTGTCATTAATAATGATTTATAAGCAGATTCATTTATTTTATCAGCCTTGTATACTCTCAAAGGGAATAGTAAAATGTTGGCAGAGTTTACCCAGTGAGGCAATGTCTTTTTTTACCAAGTAATAAATGTGTTCAACAAAATTTCCTGGTGGATTTCAACAACAAATGAGTCTCGATGGTCTGGACTCAAACACACGTGCAAACACTTTGTGTGTCCCATACAAGGACTCTCCCCAAGGAGCAATAACACACAACTGAATAAACGAACAGGACCCACATCTTGTTTAAGGTGGACTAAATGAGGCTTGTCCCACTGCTGCTGGCCATCACGATGGATCTTTAGGCAAAGAAAAACAAACTATGTAACTGAAAGAAAATAATTTTCTGTATGGGAAAACCAGACCCTCACTGTCCCTCAATTTCCCTCTGGGATTAATAAAGTATTCTGATTCTGATTCTGATTCTGATTCCACTCATGAGTTCTACAAAAAGTGTAAAAAAAAAAGAAGGGAAAACAATGTTTGAAAAAGAAAAACTAATTGTTATCTTACAGTTGTTAAACATTTCATCATATTCTACTACACTTTTCACAGTACCGGTCACAGATTGTCCCATTTCTCTTTTCACTGCTTGATCCTGTCACTAAGCAAACCTGTAACATCTTACTAGTATTTACGCAACAATCTATGTTTCATTCTATGTACCACCACACTCATCATTAAGAGGAGTATGTACAAACATTAGCAAAAAGACAACCTAAAGATGGCTCTATTAATTTATTCATTCATGGGAAGGCATGATGGTGTTGGCTAGGCATGAGAGCAGGGTTGCCAGTTTCTGTTTCAAATTCTCAATGTCCAGGCAACACTGGATATTGATACTACTAACACCATGATACTGACACCACCAAAGTACCTCAATTTATGACCGCAGCAAAATTAAACCACCACAGGCACGCTCCAAACTTTTGTGGACCTATCATGCTCTGTCACATGTAATGGAGAACATGCTGCATGTTTAATTGATGTTTAAGACAACAAAATGCTCCAAAAAGCATCTGCATTCTGGGGGATGTTTTACATTAAAGCCTGAGCCTAAAACTCAATAACATGTATGACAGAAAAGTCAATTAGAATAAAAGTTAGTATTTAATCATTGGATTTCAAGAAGAGTAAACATTCTGATACAGTTCACAGCTAAAGCATATTTTCCCCTCAGTTTAAATGAAGGCTCTCCATCTTAAGTCAATGTACATAAATTCTGTAAATGTAATTCAGAACCCAAATCCTCTATTGCTGGATCCCATTCACTTAAGAACAACTTAAATGTACACTTCCAAGCTGCATCTGTCAGTAAATTGAAATTTTACTGTGAGCCGCAAACATCTAATGAGGTCAAGCTTCTGCAAGCAGGTGTAGGAATAAGGTTTTCATTTCACTGATCAGTTCATTCAGTGGAGGAGATGGCCAATTTCTGATTACTATGTCTAATATCAATGTCAAAAGAGCAGACAAATATACATGAATAACAAAAAAGTAGAGTATTGTAATCCATTTACTCAGAGTGAGTAATGAACGGAAAGGACCACAGAGAGTTAACGGGAAAACATTTAATTTAGAAAAGTACAGATATAGATAAAAAGACAGCTTCACTTAAGTGGAAAACTCCATAATCTTTTAAAAGCATAGTAAGTATTGAGACAGTCAAGAACTAACATAAAAAGTGAAGAGCATTTTTAACAGAATGGAATTGTGAGTTCCACATGAGTTTTACACCATGCAACAGTTCAAAAAAGTCCAACTAATAAAGTCTGCTGGACTTATACAGGGATTTATCCTTCAGCTTGGCATTCTGCCCTTCAATCCCAGTTATCATTGTTTCTAGTCAACACAGTGGATGACTGAGAGAGGCAAAGGCACAAAAAGAATGGATGAGTGAAGCAAAAAGGGAGAGTTTGCTCATAGACCCAACTGCCTCAAACCCGTCTTTGTTTTCATCAGAGGCAGCCTTGGCTCTCCTGGGAGACTTTGACGGACAGCTCTCTGTATACCAGTCTATTATGTGATTCCTATCACACAACAGAAACCCCAGTGCTCTTCTACTCATCTCGTTCTTATTCAGAGGACAGAAAATACATATTCCCCCTTTGCATACAGACATGAGTTTGCCACTCCAGACACGTCTGGAGGAGAAATTAAAATCCTGAAAATGAAACGAAGGAAAAAAGACAATTAAGCCAAACAGGATGTGCACCTTGAAATCCATCATGGTTGCAAACAATACTAGATATTGGCTGATATATTCTGCTTAAGCGAAGGGACAAGGACATGCAACTGGAGACAACCCATTGCCATTAGACATCACTAGAAAGATATGGCAAACTCTATGAATAAATAAGGAGAAGTTATTACGGCGACAGGAGTCTGTAGAATAATTAGAGCAGCTAAAACGAAGCTTACTAGCCATTATTCACCACATGCATGTAAAGATCTGTTTACAGACATGTTCTCCATTAAATATAATTTATTCAGTCAGGGTTTTAAGATGGTCGCTAAAAGGGCAATTATGTAAAAAATAACCTCTGAGGTGGTTGGGAGAAGGCCTTGTGCAGGTACGTCAATAGATGTGAGGCATTCTTGGGTCAGTAGTAATATTATGGTGTGCTGTGGATCATTAGCTAGAGAGAGGATGTTCTCTGTAGGCCTGAAATGCCACATAATAGTTATCACTTTTTACCTGAAATTATGAGTAAGATTTATTCATTCATCTAATTACTTTATTATTCAGACACAATACATGATTTATGAAGAAATGGAAAACAACAAGAACACAAATTAAAACATATTTTAATAGAGGCTAAAACGTCACTGAGTCCATAAAGTAGAAACGCATTGCACTGAGCTCAGTCCCTGCTGTATATTTTTTATGCACTTTGGTTATTCAGACAACCTATTCATGCACCTATGCATGAAGTTACACAGTACTCCAGGCCAGGTAGGCACACCTGCACCTACAAATGTTTGGCTTACACTACTCCATCGAGGTGCCTTCAGCAACATCAGCATACCATCATGTTATGCCACATCTAGTCTTTGCATATGCCTCCACACTTTAGATGTATACATAGGCCTGCATTAGGCTTTAAAGAGTAATCTTACCAGGTATTGAGCAAATTCCAAACTTGCAGAACAGCACGTTAGCTTGACCATAAAGGGTTCAACGATGTCTCCATCATCTGGCAGGCCTGCAGTGACACAGTGCCCCAACTACTTACATTCATCACTGACATGCAGCCCGGACGAAAGAAATCAGGGAACATCAACTTGGAGTCATCTCTACTCTGCACAATCGTGATGGTGTTTACAAAACTATTATTTGGTTCATCATCCAGTAAGATGCTGTTTACTTTGAAGTCAACATACTCTATATATGCTAAAAAATGCTCTTTTTTTCTAAAAACATCACTGTGAATAACATGTATGTTCATTAGTGCTTGAGATTCAGTGATCATATCATTTTGTTTATCTAATGGGTTGAATGAACTCTAATGTGCTCCATCCATGGTTAAAAACAGCGTGCCTGAGCAATATCAATTGTTCAGAGCTGAAGAGGCCAACTTACAATGAACATCTATCTTTTGAAAATGCACTCAGTTGCCTGGCTCTTTTCAGCTCATGATACTTCCTTGGGTGTTAAGTGTTCAGTCTGCACCAAGTATAAGCACAATGGTGCAGGTTCCCATATTTGATACCTACGGTAGTCTCCATTCAGTGACACAAAACTCATCTCAGCAGTATGATAAAAGCTCATTTGATTTTGCAAAAATTACCTCTGAATCATTTGCTTTTTACATCTAAAGGAGTTAAGATCACACATCCAATAAAGTCTGGTTATGAAGAGAGAATGACACCACATTTTAATTTTATTTTAGTCACCTATTGAGCCAGCTTGTCCATCAGAATGGTGGACTGCAGTGATAATGGCCATGTACTGAACTCGTCTTAGCATGGTTACTGACCTCAAGTGGTTCTCGTGTTAAAAAAAAACAAAAAAAAACCCATACCAGGCAAACAAGAGGGTTTATTGTAATTTTTGGTCATGTTAATAGGCACATACTGGTAAAAAATGAAAATGGAGTCAGGATATAAAAGACAGATACAACGACGTAGGTAGAAAACATCTAAACACGTCTAAGAGCATGTCCATCATGAGGCTTGAAATGCAAAATGTCTGGCTAGTGACAACTGCCCGCTGTAGCATCTCACATCTCTTTCTTCACCTTTTTGAGTTTTTTCTTTTATCTTGTTGCCTATTTAAAAGGAACTGAGCTGCAGGGTGTTTGACACATTTAGCATATGTCAGTGATGACAGGCTTCAAAGTCACGGTGTCTGTCTTGACATGCTGTAGTAGCAAGTAAAACATGGTAAAAATGATGGATTTTATTTTGTGATGAAAAATTGATAGATGACAAAATATCAATACCAGTTTTTACCAGAACTATCTAAGCGGCCATTCACAATGGCGGATTAGGATTGTTTTAAGAGTTTCAGTTCAGAATACATTCCACAAACTCCACTGGGTAAAGTAAAGCTAAGTCAAAGATTTCATTTGAAATTATGTTGTCGAAAAACTTCAAATGTTCTTTCTTAAAGACAAGTTTGGCAATATGCTTTACAGAATCAGGCTGTATCATAACACACAATTAATGTTTGAATCATTAAAATGAAAGTATTAATAATAGTAATAATAATGTTATCTTTAATAATAAAAGTAATAACATAAAATTGTCCAGACAATCTAAGTCTAAAAATGATGCTACTTCTTCCAAATGCTATATGGGAATCTAAGACAGATTAGATTCTAACATAACACTATAGGGGATGGAAATAGTACAGCTTTGAATTATGTATAATTACACACTCAGATCTTGATACTTCAGAAAAAAATACAGCAACTAAGATCAATAATTCCCGTTATTTAATGAGACTTGTATTGCCTTCTGAGTAGATAAAACAGTTTCTTTAACAAACATAAACACTACTGTCTAGATCTAAACAGATTCACAAAAAATATTGCTGATTCCACTTTCAAACAATTAAGATGCTTTTTGATGAAACTTGCTGATAAAATATTATCATAGTGCATTTGCACTAATGAGACCACCATCATAAAGTTATCTCACCATCCTATCTATTCTACTCCTTTCCTGTTTTCAGTAACAATTATATTTTCAACACAAGGGATGTAATGGAAACCATTTTCATGCTCAACAAACTGAAACCCACCCCACACTGGGCCATTAACTTCTCTGCTAGCAGCTCCATGTAAAATATAAGAGAATGAACAAGATTAGGCAGTGATCTGTGAGAATGAACTGGGGCTGGTTCAGAACTCACACCATGATCAGCAGACAGTGTGTGATTTTTTGCGTATAAAACCTTCAATCAGTTTGACATACATTACTTTAAATGCATAAATGACTGTTTTTTTGTGTTTTTTTTAAGAAAAAAAATCTTTGGATAACAGTAAAGCTAATTACTAAAGGTAATACCAAAATAAACTAAATAGCGCATGCCAGTATGAAAATACAAAAAGCCAATAAAACATTAACCACCCAAACCTAGCTTCTCAGCTAGGTGAGTGCTAGCATTCTGTTCAAACACAGGTGATGCCTATTAAATGCCAGGTGGTGGATTTAGCAGTGAATTAGATGCCAAACGGCATTTCAAAGCATGCAAATTGAACCATTTTTGGTTTCCATACAGCCACCTCTCACCACTGCTGCTTTGATCACCAGAACACATTTACATACAGCTGATTTAAAACCAACGTCAGGTGTTAATGCTCCTGTGTTTTATCTGAACTAGCCATTCTTGCGTTGCTTTGGTGTAAAGTGCTTTAGATAATAATGTATGTCCTCTTCTAGATGAGAGAAGTGATCACTTGTGACTACTGTATTCTTTGTTAAATTGCATTCATAGGATCCAGGGGTCTGTACAGCAAATACATGTACCATTCCATGATGGGTTAGAATTAGTGAAATGCACTGTAAATGCAAAGGTAATAGGTACAATATCAGGTCAGTCCATTTTCAGCATCTTTCAAAAAGTCTGAGATTGGAGAAATTTTACCTAGATCCATGCTTTTGGACTTGCGGTTCTTGATGATCTCCAGTTGAGCAGCATTGTCATACTGCTTGATGCGCTTTTCGGACATACTCTGTCGACCGAAGCCCTCCCTCTGGAATGAAATGTCAGGGTCTGCATCTGGACTTAGTGAGCTACAGTTCAGAAGACAAAGAGAGAAGAGAAATGTTTTTTATTAAAAGTAGTCATTTACATTAATTTACACCAGAATGACTGAGGCATACAGTATTGCAACTTGACAGAGAAATAAAAAGCACAAGCACAAACTATTGCCCCTTCGCTCCATTATCAGATAATGAGCATCACCATTCAACACTCATACATGTACATACTATATACACCATTTCAATCTTTTAATTCAATGCTTTTTTTAATTCAAGGACAGCTCCACCTCTGCTCAGACTCAGAATACACTATAATTAGGAAGAGGGGGTTTTGGCCTAGATGTGTGATACCCCAGTGAGGTGAGAGTGCTACAGGGTCATGGCCACTCAATTCTCATCCAGCCCTCCAGACACCCATAGCACGACAAAACCCAACCCACTTTAGTGCACTCCTTTTAAGATCACCTATATCTCTGTCTGGATCTTAATTAAAAAAAAAAAATCATGGGAGACGGGGAAAAGGCAGTTGAGGGGAAAGGAGTATTTGCATTAAGAAAAGCAGATTTACAATTAAGGCGAGGACATCTTGCCATTCAGGAGAGACAAAATAAAAAGACAATGGACTAACAAATGCTGTTGATGGCTCTCAGTCATCCAGGGCATGGTAATCATGATAGATTCAAGCAAAGGTAACTGGACTTCATTAGATTTCTGAAAGTGCTCCTTTTCCAAGGGGCTTTCTAAATTCAAATTAAAAACAGAGTTGTGAGTTTAGACTGTAATAAGCTGCCTTTCTATCCTTGACTTATCAAAAAGGCACCATAGACCTGCAGATACATGAGATTTTGTTAAATCAGCGAAATATGGAAAGAAAAAATAACAGTGTCTAGTTAAGAAGAAAATAACAGCTGCAAACGTATTGCTATTCAAGGGTGCCTGAAAAACACCTTTAATACAGCATTGTATGTTTTAATCTGACATTCCTGCATGTGACCCAAGCATCTAATCCAGGCCAACATAAATCCTAACAACCACTCAGGAAAGGAAGGGAGGGAATGACCAGTTACCTGTTTGATCCTTCTGAGTCTCTACCAAATGTTACAGGCAGAAAAGAACAGTCCCTGTTGCTTTGCGCTTGTAAAGTGTATTAAATTACAGTGGAAATGTTATGAAATGATTTATTTTCTCATGAAAACATGAATCAGTAGAAACATTTGTTTGAAAATGCATTCCCTTAGAGGAGGTGCTCCTTCAAGCAGGTTTCAGTAATTTCCTTTAAAAAAAACTGCAGGCACTTGTTAGCACGCGAACAATTCTTATTTAGTGTGTCAGCCGCGTTTAACAGAAGAGCTGCTTCATGTGTCACAGAGAGGCTGGCATCAACCTGTCACTTCGCCATCGACCATACCTGACAATCCTAACTAAGATCAGAGCGCCTCACAGGACCAGCTCCTCACAACACAGGCAGAGAGAGAGGCAGAATAGGAAGAGAGGAATGACAGCAAGGATGTATTATTCATCGTCCTTCGCTCCCTCCCCCCATCATCATGCCAAACTCACAAAAAAAACAAAAAACAGCTTGCCCTCTACTCTTCTACCTCCGCAAATGTCAGTTGTTGGAGCATGACTGAGGCAGTGCAATCAAGAAAGGATGAGTTTCAGTCTGAATTTAGATTTAATTCTTTTTAAATACTGTAGTACTTCTGTGCAAAATGAATAGACAATGAAAAAAGGGAGGGTGCAGGTAGGAGCTCTGTAACCCAGGGAGTTGAGGACTGTGCATTTGTGAAAGTAATAATGTGCAAAAGCAGTTAGGATCCTGGCTGTCTAAACCAAACTGGGGAGAAATATGGAGGTGATTCTAAACAAGCGCGCGCACACACACACACACACACACACACACACACACACACACACACACACACACACACACACACACACA
>JAVKLF010000069.1:1017082-1031443 GCA_034783495.1 Millerichthys robustus | reverse complement strand
CTATTTGACCCCACACTCAAACGATTGTGATGCTTCATACTACAAAGAGCCTCTTGTATCCATTCACTTTAAAGCATAGAGAATAACACAGCATTATCACTGTGCTATATGCTACTATTATTAATATTGTATTTGCTTTGGAACAGGAGACACCTATGAAAGCTCTTTAAAATGTTACTAGTGTGACAGGCTTAGGAAACTGAGCAAGTAGGAAATCCAGCAGCACATTTCTTAAAGTGACAAATTGCACTGGGCCACTTTCTTGGCAGTGATTTGTCTAACATGATATTTACATAATTGGAGTTGTTGAACTAAAAAGTATTTGAAGTAGTCAAATGAAATGGAAAGGTATACATAAAACTTTATATTTATGTCTTGAGGCAATCTATAAATCTCTGCTCAAAGAAGCACAAAATAGAAAGCGAAAGCAAATAATATTCCCACAGGAAGAAACAAATATGAAGAAAATTGCTGTAAAAGCAGAATACCCAAATGACAGTACTGCCATAACTTTAGGGAGACAATCTCTATGAATAATCTTGTGGCATCTATAGCAAAGCCTTTCAACATAAAACTGTTACAACGTGGAAGTCAAGGCAAAGAAATGTGAGGTCTTATTATGATTTATATTGTTGAAACATTTTTGTTGCAGGGTGGCACGGTGGCTCAGTTAGTGCAGCTGTTGCCTCCCAGCAAGAAGGTCGCTGGATTGAATCCCAGCCGGGGATATTTCTGGGTTGAGACTGTATGTTCTCTCCGTGTATTGTGGGTTTCCTTCGGGTACTCCGGTTTCCTCCCACGGACCAAAAACACGACTGTTAGGCTAATTGGTAACTTTAAATTGTCCCTGGGTGTGAGTGAGAGAGTGAATGGTTGTTTGTCTCTATGTGTCCCTGTGATGGACTTGTGACCTGTCCCAGGGTGTACCCCGCCCCTCGCCCTGTGACTGCTGGATATGGGCACCAGTGAACCCCGAGACCCTGAAAGAAAGAAGTGGGTAATAAATAATGGATGGATGGATTTTTCATTGCTCACAATATTGCCATGCTTCATTGACATAGTGTGTCAAGTAGAGTAAAGTACATAATCAGGACAGGAAGACTTGGTACATATTTACTAATCTATGTCATTTACTGGTATTTATTTTTTGCCATCGGTTTTATGGATATTTTATAAGAAAAAAAATTCTACATGCTTGCTATTTTTTAATTTTTTTTCCTATTTTAACATTAAATTGTATAATTTGAGAGATTTAACAAGAATCGAGAAGGGGTATAAATCACCAACTTTATCACTATACTACAAATTTTGTTGATTAGTTTGGATGATGATAAAGTGTTTCTCGATATCACAGAGTCTGTCATAAAGTGATTTGATTTAATTCAATTTACAAGTCTGTGATTTATATGATGTGATATCATATTGATCCACATCAGACATATGATGACAATGTGGGTCAATATTTTAATTTTGCCTTGATGTCATTGAATCATTTATCATTTAATCAATATACTGATGTGGATCAATATATTGTTACACCTCTATATTCAAGAAGCAATCTGTTATGGTCAAAAGGACTCCTGAGGTCTCAGGGGACAAATCGACCCAAGGGCCACAGGAGGGTCAGGACAATTTATGACATATCTAAGATTTATGCATTTTGAGGTCTTTACTTATAATTTGTTATGGTTCACAAACTGACTGCCATTTAAAATAGGATCTATGAACTCCACTGATTATTAAAATATCTGTTTTCAGAGCAAATGAGACTAACCCTTTCATCTCTAAGTTCCCGTCTTTTGGTTCGCTGCAAAAATCCAGAATCCATCAGAGGAAATTTTAAATCATATTTCAGACGAGACCTTTTGAAGTGGTGTAATGAGGCAGCGCTGCGGTGGCTTTCAAAGTGTGAAAAGTCAAACCAATTCTGAGCTTTTTGTTTGTTTTTAACACACTCAAACAGACTATAACACCAGTCCTGAACTAGCATTACTGTAGAAACCACTTTGGTCAGAAATGGGTTTGTGACCTGACTGACAATCTGGGATTGTCAATTTAAAGGTGCAGCAAATAACCTTAAAGAATTTGATAGAGCAGCAAAACTTTAGACCAAAACAGAAGAAAGACTGGCATTTTAACTAGTGCATTTGGGTATCTATGTAAAAAAAAAAGCTTTGCTGATCTCTTTAACCTCTGCTTCCTTCTTCAGGGGTCACACATTTCACACAAAAAAACTTGGCAATTGTTTTAAGCCTGATGCCCTTCCTGATGCAACTTGAACATGTAGCATCAGGATTACATGACTGGGGCACCGACCAACCAGCTATCGAATCGCCTGTAAAAATCTAAAATTGAAAGTGGAACATAAAATGTATCTAAAGCAAACTCCAGCAAGGATTTAATAAGATTTCCAAAGTTTTAATTTGTATCCTAAAGCAAAGTTATAATGCAGACATTGAAGTTTTCATTGAGTCCAGTGGTCTGGATAGATAGATTGCAACAAATAAAGCAGCACCCCCAACACACACACACTTCTTTTTCTGATGCATTAGGCTGTTTTGCCTGGCTCCTTTCCCCTGCAGACAGTGATGGATCTGATTCATTTCGTGGTGGTCATTTCTGGTGGCTTCCAGTGCTATCTACCATTTCACTGTGTGACAGTGGCAAACTGGTCCCTGCATATCTGCCTGACCGATACAGCAGAACAGAGAGGGAGGTGAATGTAGCAGCCAGGATCCTATGTTGACACAACCTTGCTTTTCCTGATGGAAATTTTAAACTGAACTGCTTTACCAAAAATCTAAACCATTACAATAGTTCAAAAAAATTGTGCGATGGTCAGGGGTTTGCATTTGCAAATTTGCACTTGTTCTTGACTAACAATGACGTGGAACTTCTCCTTTGTGTAAGAATAAACTGAACTACAACATTATTTACAATATAATTTGCATTTCTATTGACTGGGAGTCATGAAAATTTAAATCTGAGGACATATTGAAAAATTTTGGACAGAGTATCCAGTAAGAAAGAAATATTGTCCTTATAAAGTTCAACAGGTACAGGGTAAACTTATAAAAACTTTAAATAACAGGTGTTTTTTTAATTATTATCTTATCTTCCCTATATTCAGTGCACATTAACTGTTCATCGACTGTCTGTATATTGAAGTAATAAAGTATACAAACATTTGTTGCAGTTGAGAAACCAGTTTCTGCAACAGTCATGAACATGTAATCTCTTATTGTTTGTTATTGGAGCAGGAAGTGAACCATGACATTATTGTTTTAAGAGGCTGTTTTCAGAGTGTCTACGCAAAAAATGCAATGGTATTTTTTTATTGTTTTTTACTCTGAAATTCTGTTTCCAAAAACAATGTTTAAGGGCTCCTAAAACACAGTTTCTGTGTGAATGCAAGGCTGACGTTTTTAAAAATATTTACAAAGTGCACGTCCAGTGCGAAACAGGCATAAGGAGCCTTGATGTTTTTCTTTCTTTTCTTTTTTTTGGCATTGGTTTTGATGGTTTGAGTGCTGCAGTCAGTTTTGCAGAGTTAGTGGAGATTTTGATAAAGTGCTGATAGGCCGAGATGTAGGCGAACCAAGATTAGCACATTGATATCTCACTGATTGAAAAAGGGGTCTGCAAAGTGAGATAGTAACACCATTTATAAACTTGTCAAAACTTTTCCAAACCATTAAAACATGTAGAACTAAAATAGAACGTTTTGTTGATGTGCCATTCTTTATTTCTTCTTGATCTAACAATTTCAATCAAATACAATGTTTTTACTGTTCCCTTTTTTTTTAAGATTCAAGCCTGAGTGTGTGTGCTCAATGTCAGGCTACCTTCATGGTAAGGGATTAAAGTCGACAGAAGACTGACTGGACTCGAGTGATAGAACTCTTTTAATGCTTTGGGCTGAGTTTACCCAGGAGAGACAAGTGTCCTCTAAAACTGGAGGTGAAAAAAAGAAGGTGGATGGGGGAGGGCAATGGGGAGCCAGATAATGTAACTTTCAATTCAAACAAATTTAGCTCTAGTCACTGTGAGTATCACAAGCTACAAGTAAAAAAGCACAAGTAACAAGAAAGGGAAAAAGTAAATGTGCACAAAGTGGAAAGTAGATGATGTGTGATAAGAGGAGAGAAAGACAACGCTTGGAGGACATGAAGGTGCACAGCGTGGCACTCCAAACCGACACACAGCCACAGGACATGAGCTCCAATTAGAGTCACAGCAACACTAATCAAATCTGATCTACAACCTCTGGCTGCAGGGTGACTGGATGTGCACAAGCGTGTGAAAGCATTCACCCCCAGTCCTGAACTACAGCAATCAGACACCTCAGAGTCACGTAAATCACTTTTTTGAACATGCTCCTTTTCTTCTTAGAACATGCAAACAACTAAATACTATTTGTTTCTATTCAAACAGGCTGAGATAACACTGACATTCATAAACCCCTAATACATTCAATATTCTTAACCACTGCCCTGTAGCAAATATCAACCAAGAAATGCTACATATTTCTTTATCTGCCTATCTTATAAAGTTTTTTTTTTTTTTTTCTGCAGGGCTGTCAATCAGAACCCAGTGAAGTGATTTCCAGATATTATACCAAGATCCCACAAGGATAATACAGAGCGAGAAAGAGAGAAGGGGGTAGAAATGTGACACAGGCGCTTATCTCGAAGAGAAAATAGGATTGTTTGAAGATTTGCATGGCGATGTAGAGTCTTTACAAAGATTCTTCTCCAACTATCACAACATTCAAAGCTTAGGCTGTGTAAGTTAGAGCCAGGAGCAAAGTGAAGAAAAGAAGTTCTTTTTTTCCCTTTTTGTCAGAAAAGATCAAATTTAGTCATCCTTCATTTGATTTATGTGTGTCCTCCAACTTATTTGTTTACTTATTACTTACTTTTATTGTTTGCATTTACTTAAAGAAATTTCAAGTCATTTTGATTATTCAATAATATAATATTAAGTTTCAAGAACAATAAATAAGTAAAATTGATTTTGTTGTTGGTTAGGCCCCAATAACCTTTGATGAGAACCTTTTTATGCGTCCTACAGCCTACATAGCCTGATCACACCTCCTTGTGCCTTGACATTACAGCTCCACTCGACAAGGCCATGTCATGCTAAGATGACGAACAAGTACGGCTACACTAGGCTGTCTCCATCACCTTGTTAGAAACATGAGCATAGCTTAGGCATGAGGCAAGAATGGGCCATTCTGCTTTGAAATCTTGACCTCTAAGCTATGTCTATAAACAGGTCCCACAACATGGACATGCTGCTTCAGGACATGGATACACTGCCACTAGAATAATACATCACCACAACATCGCTACAGATTTTGTTCATGTTTAAAATGTTTTGTGGACTTATCACTCTATCACACGTGACTATTTGTTCTTTTGCATATTTAAAATATGCCCAATGAGCCAGCAGAGACCTTGTATTTCAGTATAAAGGGGACCTTAATTACAGCACACTGGCATTAATTTATTTCTGACTGTTAGTTTACCTCACTGTCTCTCCCCAACCACCGAGCCACGATGAGCTGAATCATTCCTCGCTTGTTGCCCTCTACCGACATGGACCTACGGAGGGTTTCCATGGCATCCTGGTTAGTCATCTGAAGCAATGACTCCCCGTTTACAGCGATGAGTTGGTCATTGACATGAAGACGTCCGTCCTGTACACAAACGTCATCTTAATGTTAGATGAATGTGAATGAAAGTTTTTTAAAAATTTCCCCTAAGCCACCTTTGCCGAATAACACTAGCTAATTTATCTTTGAGTAAAACATAATAAAGCCTAACATTTCTAGCCCATTGTTAAGCTGTTATAAAATAATAATTATAAACCCCAACAACTTTAAAAGACTGAGTTGCCACAAAAATGACGTGTGAAACCAATGACGTTTATTAGGGTGATGGTTGGATTTTAAGTAGTACTTAAAATACTTGCCTTGCTCGCTGCCCCTCCATTAATAATGGATTTCACGAAGATGCCCAGGTCAGCTTGGTTCTCCTTTGACCGGTTTCCCTTGACGCTGACTCCCAAACCTGCTGAGCCGGAGTCATTCAGTGGGATCTCAAACGTCATAAAATCTTGTGCACCATCCTGGGTTAACACCATGTCGTCGTCCTCATGCTGATGTGGACAAGAAACAGAGAGGTTCTTTAAGATAGTTGTCTTCATCATTTGGTCTTTAAAAAAAGTAAAATGGAATAATTGTCATGGGATAATAGTTGTTTTAGGAATGCTAGTTATGGTGCCAGTAAATGCTAAACCTGAACCTTAAATTGAAGGTAAACTAAATAAAAAAAATCAGTACAATGATTTGCGCACAGCTCTGACTTACTTGGTTATGTTGATAAAATGATGCCCACTGATGCATTATAAACAAAAAGGAGAAAATATTATTATTATTATTTGTGAAACTTAGGAATTGATGAGGGTCAAAATACAGGTAAACATCCAAAGGGGTTGACATGTATGGCAATAAGAGGTGGATAAATTCAGGCAGGACACCATTAAAGGTGTTGAATGCACGGCCCGCCACTGAGTGTAACAATGGTACTACATTATGGTACTGCCGGCTCTATTGGTGTTTTGGTATTTCTTCCATACCTGGAGTTCACACAGTTCAGAGGTACATCGATAGTAAGTGACATAACTAAAGCGTTTTCATTCACTTTTCTTATAAGTACTGCATCTATATACAGTAGACCATCGTTGCCCACTCCACAGGAAACTTGAGAGCTGCAACATTATACTGTGTTTGGCCAGACTGTGCTATATATGTAGTCATTGTGGCAACATCCACAAGCAGATGAAGAACTCTGGAGGTGATGACAATCAGAAGCAGAAACACCACACTGCCTCCAACAGATTCATATCTAAACATGAGCACACACAGCCAAAATATTGGTAGGCAGGTGGATAAAGAGGGAGAAGAGAAAAAAAGGGAATGATGAGTTTTTTTTTTCTTCTTTTTTTTTTTTTTAGGTTAAAAGTTATTAGAATGCAGCAGTGCATACAGGTGTAGGCTTCTTTCAGCACCATCTGACTGCACCCCTATTCTCCACGAGGCCGTCTGATCAGCCCCCTTTTCATCATCTTACTTCCTTTTCTTTCTTTTGCTTACAGAATTGCTGCACACCTGTCTGTCGGTACAACAGGCTTTGTCTGTAGCTGGGACCTTAACAAATTCAGACCACTGGAAACCATTTAGTCGCACTGCATTTCAACACCTTTGGTCCTATTGCAAAAATCACCGCCTCTTGTCAGGAAATGACCCTTTGCTGTGCCTCAGACTGCTGAATGAGGAGAATGGGGCCAAAAGGAAAAAAAATACGCTGAAAGAAAATTTATTTCCAACTGGGGCAAAAATAATATGTGAACAACATTTCAATTTGTTTTCCTCTTCAAATCTGACAATGACAGTATTTCTATGAGCTTTGACAGAAATTCTATTGAAATACTCATCAGATGAGATCAGCCGTTTTGAGCTGTATTTTATGTATCATTCACATACAATATCTGCTCAGAAAAGAACCGTTGTGAAATGTAGGGCTTGTGCGTCATTGGCAGAATCAAACCTTCGTAGTCATGCTTGCATTAAATTAACAAAAAGAGAGAGAGAGAGAGAGTTATGTCCTCTTACAGGCTTTTAACCTGGATGCTAAAGACAATAACACACCACTGAAAAAAAGAAATATTGGTTGGACATAGTTCAAGCCATTGTCTGTGTACATGCAGACACTCTCTTCCAAAATGATGACAGAATAACCACCCACTCAGTGATGTGTTCTGGGAATAGAAGGCTGAGGAAGAGAATGAGACAGCAGTGTAACATTTTCGTCAGACAAGAACAAGCGCCGCTGGCCAAAAATGAGTTTGTCAAGCAGTTTGACAGGCCTTATTGCACTGATTCCACCCAGGAATGACTGGATTCAACTACCTTTAAAGAGAGAAAAAAGAAAAAGTCAGCTCATTGTTCCAAGCTCAGCCCGATGTATGCACCTGGGACATAGAGCATGAAGGCACTGACAATCAAGGAACCAAGTTAAAAACTGCAAAAAGGTTACATGCTGAAAAAAACCCTGAATATCAGAAAATCAAGCATAAAGTGACATCCTAAATAATAGACTTTGCAACTTCAAGTATCGTCAATGCCATACATATCTTGGTCATTTCAAAAGCACAATGTTTCGAGCACCGACTCTCCCATCGTAAAAAACCTGCAAGTCCTTCTTGTACATCTTGCAGGAAACTACCTGAGGATTTGGTTCTGGTTTCAACCTTGTTTTGTACCTACCATTTTTTAACCAGCAGTCATTAAAATAGCAACCACCTGGCATGCTGTTTTCTCCTGCTCAGCAGAGACGTGTGCAACTAGCATGACACAGTTAGTGCTCAAAGTAGATCTGTTTCCTAGCTGTGCCAGAGGATGCTGCCAGTCCAGAGGCTGGTCTTTTCATCAGGGGATCTCTACTGCTCGCATGCCAGTATTACAAATACAAGCAAATCCACTGTGACAGCGAGGCTTTCCAAGACTTTATTAAAGGCAAAATGATAACTCTCGATTTTGTGCCTTTAACATAAACATATCAAACTGAGGGTTTAATCAAATTGTCACTCAAGGTCTTTAGAAATCAAGCACTTTGCAAACCTTGAAAACATTTTGTTAAAATTCAAGCATTTTCATGGATTTCAAGCCCTTATGGGAACCCTGGATGGATTATGGTCAACAGTTGCCTCGCAGCGAGACGGTCCTGGTTTCAAAACCCAGCTGAGGCTTTTCTGCCTGTTTTGTTCTTCCTATGTGCGTACGCATTTTTTCTCAGAAACTCTGGTTTCTTCCTACAGTGCAAAAAAATGTGGGTTTGGTTAATTGGCTATTTTAAATTGACCATAATGAGTGTGAATTGTCGTTTGTCTCCTTTGGGGTCCTATACTTCACTGCAATTGATCTAGTGTGCACCTTGCCTGCCAGTCAGTTGGAGACAGGGATTAGCTTTATGTGACCCCAAACTGAATCAAGTGGGCATAGAAAATGAATGAAAGAGCAAACTCAACAGGAAAGAAAACATAGGGCTACAGTTATGAGGTGTAAATGTGGCTACAAACCAATCTATCTGTCAAAACCATTTTTCATTTAAGTGTACATCTCAATTGTTCATTTGGACAAATTCTATAATAATATTGCATTTATTTTACTTTTCCACACAAAAATGCCTCCTGAGTACATAATTATATGATTCTGACTGTGACATAAATTGATATTATGTATGTTGGCAAATGTGCAAAGCAACAGACATGTAAATTAGGTGCTTACCTAGGTACTCATCAAAAGAATATGACTTATATAAATCCATATTAATGTGGCGCGGCTGTGAAATAATTGTTATCCACTATTCCCTGAGCTCAAGTGACTAACCACTATCGAAAAAATGGCAACAAAAGAAGCCTCCTTCACTTTCCTTTCTGTCCTCTCTGACTCAGCCATCTAGTCGTAGTCTATTATTCAATTAAGTTCTTTATTAATTTCCTCTGTGATGGGCAAGTACCCAGTCATTATCGAGAGGGGAAGGAAACAAAGCAACCATTTCCGCAGAGACACCAGCAGGCAAATGGAGTTGGGCAGAGAAAGGAAGACGTTAAGACGATTGGTGTAACGAAGCCCTTCTGCACATTACAGCTTCCAGTTTTTTGAATACATTACTTAACTTATATCATGCTGAGAAGAAATATGTGGCAGGTGTCTTCCAGAAAAACAGCGCTCTACAAAAAAAAAGGGTATATCCAAAGGGAGATGCAAGAGAGAGTGAAACTGAAAGTAAATAAACTGTAATTACCTCTATTCACACAAAAAAAACCCTGAGTTCTCTGCACATCAATGCCTAAAACAATTAACACTGCTGGAAACTTCTTTCCACACATGGCCCAATTTGGTGACATAAAGGTCATTGGAAATTAATCTAAAAAGAGCTAAAAGAAATCAGCCATGGGTGTAATTACAAAAGAGGTGCATGCGTGATAAGTATTGTAACACAAATTTCTTTGGCAGTGTTTATCCTTGCGACATTTTCTGACAAAGAAACTGAATATCAAATACTTCTAAGCCTTAAAAATGTGAATTCAGGTATAATGAAGGCATGGGGTGCACAGCTGGCTGTTTCAGGTTTTAAAAGGATATTTTGGCCATTTTGAAGTGTAGTTCTGTGGAAGAACAAACAAATTGCTTATTAGTTGTAGATAGATCTCTAAAGAAGCTCATTTTAATTTTGACTTGTAATGTTTAACTGCACATATACTGTACAGTCCATTCTACATTGGAAAACATGCTGAATCCCCTTCAGGTGAGTAACTGGGATGCCATAAATAGTCTTAAACTACCATGTTTATCAGTATAGCTCAGTGCTTGCTGCACTGCAACATATCGTACTCTGCAGAGCACTGACAGTGAGTATAATTAAAGAAACAGCTGCTAAAAAGTGCTAAACCAAAACAGGTGGCGTCAACAAAACACGCTCAGAAGTTGTTAATCGGGCTGGCATCGTCTTCAACCACGCTTGGCAGATTTAACTGTAATTATGACAGAGCGTGATTTAAAACTCTCAATTTCGATTCGAAAACACATTTTATAGGTTTCAAAATAACAATACGGAACAGTGTTACTTGTTTCTTTAAGCAGATGTCAGAAATAGAAATTGTGAAATGCTTAAAGAAAGTTCTCAAAATTCTAACCTACACCAACTTTCTGAAAAGCTCAACAGTAAATTGGGATTTATGTTGTAATAATCTAAGCTGACAGAATTGTGATGCATACACTGTATTAGACATACAAATAAAAAATGTTACACCTACTGTCAGTTGTTTATAAATTCACCATGGTAACCACTTACTTGTGTCTGTTTCTCCCTGACAGGACTCTTAATGGGTCAGGAAGAGATAAATGTAGAGTAGAAAGTATGTAGGAAGAACAACAAATCAAACATTGTGACAAAAATCGAGTGTACCCTTAGTTAAAATTCTGATTAAATGATTTACATGTGTCTGATGCAATATTACCAGACTGAAAATGCACTCATTTATCACTTCAGAGTTAGTTATTAGTTGTAAAATAGAGCAAAAGTGTCCTGAAAAAGGCCTCAATACCTGCTTAACTGTTTAAAGATCTTTTTCACGGTCAAAGATTCTCATCTATTGCAGTCTGCAAATTAACACCTCCACTCTGTAACTTTCATATATTTTGAGTGATTCCTATAATTTACTCTCCCCTGAGTGCCAGCTGTATCCTTAAAACTGATTTTGCAATGTCAAGACATTAGTCAGCAATTTGCTGATTACATCCAATTATATGCAAACAGCTGGACTGTCTTTAAACTACACTGCAAAGTAAAATCAAAAGAGGGAATAGAGACCAAAATGTGCAGCATCTAGTTACGCTAAGAAATGACTCATCTCCTCAAGGTGTTTTAACTACAGTAATATATCTTTCTCAGTCACCTGCTCTTATATAAATAAATTGCTTTAAAAACTCAGAAGATATATTCAACCCTTTGCACCGTATTTGAGGAAGTTGCATCTCATTACATCATCCTCGCAGGGATATACGAAAGCATTACTCTAAGAGACATCTAATTATATTAACTCCAACAATGACTTTTTTGGCAAAGTTGCAGAAAGCATCATTTATCACCACTCTAGAAAAATAAACCAAAAGGTTTATTGTCAACTGAATCCAACACTGCCAAAACCCTAAAGAGTATAAGCCAGAGAAACATAGGAATTTCTATTATAACAATAATAATAATAATAATAATAATAATAATAATAAATAGAAGATGAATGAACTTGGCTTTGACTCAACAGATTTGTGTCTAATTTTGAGGCTCCCAAAGACAGCTTGTTATTAATTCATTTTTCCCTCTACCGACTCCATAAACAAATCTCTACAGAAAGAAAACCAATGCAGTTTTATACTTTTGTTTTTGCCTTCCAACTTTAATGCTGGAAAATTACAGTATCAACGTGTTGTTGTTGCTGCAACAAGGAATGTTTCTGTTGAAAGAATGAATAACAGCACTGATAATTAATACCTTGATTTAAAAGAAACATTGAAAACAAATCAGGTTTGTTTTTCATAGATCTAGTTTTTATTTTACATAGATTTTATTTCTTGCCAAGAGCTATTACACCAAAAACAGGCTTTTTGCTGAAAAGCCTGCCTCAGTGGTTGGATTACAGACAAGTGGTAAAAACATGCAGGGAGGAATTAAACCAGGCCAATGGAGGTGGTGCTTAAAAAACAGACCATTAGTCTACTTTAATTGTCCCCAGTATTGTTACACATTTGTCCACCCAGCCCATAGCATTCGCATGTGACATAAATTCAACTGTCACATCTATCAGAGGCCACAATTAATTGCACAATTAGGATTTTCATTGCTTGGCAGATTCAGCTACTAATGAATCAGTGACAAGAGTGATATGATCATAAAGAGGGAATTTTAATGTAGTGTTTAATTGCTCTTATGTGGTCGTCAGTGTCATAACTGAAGCTGCATGAGCCCATTTGTTCTACAGGCCTATTAGACGTAAAATATGTTGTTCATGAAGGGTCACAAAATGATGTAAGGGCAGTTACGGACAATGTTATTATGGTTCTCAAGCATATGGGATTAATCAAGACCATATTGTGCCTATGATTTTACATGGAGTGGTTTTGCGTTTGTGACTTTGTTTAAAATACGTCCAGATTGGGACTGACTAAGCGTATGTGTGAGTGAAGATAAGGTATTGAGTTCACAGCGGTTTGGCTTACACACGCAGCAATGTTACCTGCTAACAAAATGGTGAGACTTTTGAGTAGTTATTTGTTTGAAGCTGCTGATACACAAACTATATGTGCATAAAATTAATTTCACAACAGAAGATAAACCGTTTTAAATAACCCTTCCATTCATTTTAATATTTTAATATTTTGAGTTGTGTCATGTTTGATTTGCATTAACACATTCTTTGTTTCTTATGTCCTCCAGACTCTATTATTGTTCCCACGGTTGATACAATTAGTTTCTATTCACATTGATCTCGAAAACCTAAAATTACATCATTAGTCAGTTACTATCAAAACTAAAATAGCACATTGTTTTATTTATTTATTTTTAATTTATCATGACCTCTATCTCATAGGTTGATCACCCTTCTGGGATCTCCACAACCTCCTTTAGTGTGAAGGTGAATAATGATTCTACATTGTATTTCATACTCACCAAATAATTTTATTCTGCGATTTCCCATGTTCCTTTGATGCTCCTCTGTGCCCTCACCATGCTTTATATGCGTGACATAAAGCATGGCCTTTTGTACCATGCCAAGATGCAGCTACAGTATGTGCCATGCAAGCATGAAAACCTGCCATGGATTCCATGTCTACTAAAATGTATCCATGGCCTTATCACAGTCATGGCTGTAGTCTGGGGATAAGTCCATAATGGCCAGTCATGTTTCAAATTCTTAACACCCAAGCCAGGCTGGTGCAGGTCAACCCCATATTATGGGTACCCTTGCCACCACCCATCCCTACACTCCATCCAGAACCCATATATGTGGTCACAACAATAACAAACCATCACAAACTCACTATGTGCACGCCCATAGTGGGTGATTTAGATGAATAAACAACAAATACAATATTGTTCAGAAGTCAGTAATTTGGGATCAAATCAGTATTTGGCTGCAAGAACTAAGCTGAATAAACTTGAACTTGACCCACCTGTAGAAATATTTTTTTAGGTCCAGATGTATTTCATTCTGAAAATTTCATGTTAAGTTGAAAAATATTTAACTGACCGCACTTTTGTTAATGTGGCCCCTGATGAGGATAAATCTACCACAATTAGGTTGGGGGGGCAGAAAAGAAATCTCAAAGAAAAGAAGAACTCACATTTAAAGTCCCACTCTCTTCTATAACTTTTTTAACCTTTTCTCTCTGCAGCAAGTACATCATCATGGAAAGCTGTTGAAAAGCGATGCTGCTGCCACTTAAAGCATGTCAGAACACACCCTGACCATGTTAATTAAAGATTCAACATGAATACGTTGCTCGGATAAATGAATTCCTTTGGGTGAAAGAGCAGTGAGGCAAGCATGTGGTGAAACATCAAAACAAAACAGGGGAGTGGGGGGATTGATGGTGCAAAGAATACATCAACAGTCAAATGTCAACAAGGAACAAAATATATTTTTAAATTTCATTGTAAGTCGTGTGTGTGTGTGTGTGTGTGTGTGTGTGTGTGTGTGTGTGTGTGTGTGTGTGTGTGTGTGTGTGTGTGTGTG
>JAVKLF010000069.1:964250-975490 GCA_034783495.1 Millerichthys robustus | reverse complement strand
GGTTCATTGTTGATTCTACGTATGTTTTGGTGTTCTGTCCCGTCCTCCGTGCCTGTTCTCCTTGAGTACGTGTTCCTAGTGAGTTTTGTATGCTGCCCCGTCAGCTCTTTGATTTATTTATTAAAGTTTTTGTTATTTTTCGAGTTCCTGCCTGCGCCCCGGGTTCATTGCAGCACCAAATCCTCACACAGGGACTTTTTTATTGTGTTCTTGCTTCTTGATATGTTTAAAGATTTATTTGTCATATTTTGAATTGAGCCTCACTTGTTTCATCAAGTCCCCCCTTCATACTAGACAACAACCCTGCTACGCTGCCATGCTAACGCAACACCCACAAGCATGAGAATCAAATCTGATAGGTTGTTTTCATGGCCCTAAAATAATCATGCTGGTAGGGTTGGTACATGGCCAGTATTAGTAGTACTGCTTCAAATTCTTGACAAAAAAGCCATTCTGGTATCCAAGGGCTCAAAGTCATAAATACACTATGACCATTGCAACCACACCTTCTGACACTTTTCCTTTGACAGCAAAACATTGCAACCATGATTGTAACTCAACACAACCACACTGTGGAAGTTTTAAGCATGCTCAAAACTTTCTATGACCTATCATACATTATGGAGAATCAATTGCATTCTTAATATGGGCCTGAAGACCTTGCAAAAACCATCCAAGTTCTGTCTTGAGAAGAGTAACATTCATTTTCACCTGGGTCCTGTGTACAACTCAGTGAGGGATGATGACAATTTTCTAATTGCAAAGTTTATCTTATCTATCTTGTCTGTATGTTCATTTCATTGCTTTCTCCTTTAAGAAGCTGGCCTTAGGCACTTTTAGGAGAGATGAGTGTTCAAGTGAATAAAGGTAAAGATAGAAAGAATTTGAACATTACTGAATGGATATTCTTTTTTCAGATTCTGTTTTTAAGCTGACTCCATTATGCTTTTCCAATAAGAGCAGATGAATAATAGATGAGTGACTAACTGGAATGTTTCTAGTGATTTAAGGTCATTACTATGCACCATTTTCTCACAAACAAAGATCTAAAAGACTCATCCATCTATCCATCCATCCATCCATCCATCCATGGATGTCCATCCATGGTATATTTGTTTGCCTTTAGGTAAACGACAAATCTGTTGATAGACACAAAAGTCATGCAATAGTGACTTAAATTTGCAGCACTTAGACGTGGCCTGTGAAGGTCACTGAAGTGTTTCAGGATTAATTATTAAGTTGTAGCACAAAGCTTTACAGACCACCCTCACCGATTCTGGTGAATGCCTATCACACACTGTCACTTCTTCTTTTTTAAGTATATTTGTATTTTTTGGAAGTCTTACATTTGAAATGTATAATGCCATAATGGCATTTAAAAGCCAAAAAAAAGGCAGTATGACATTAAACAGAATTATTTACTACATTTCAGTATTGGGGCAAAATCAATCTGTGTTGGTTCAGTGAATAATTTTCCAATTTATTGTAATAATTTAGTTCATTTGTACTTCATACCTCTACACACTATAATATTAGGTCTGGCTATTAAGTAAACTTAAAAGAATGTGATTACTTAGATTAGTGATAGTCCACTATCCTACCTGTTCCTGTCTGTCAAGCCATCGGTCCACCATTGGATGATTGGCACTAAGGGAGGATCGAGTCAACTCTCTCTGAAACTGAGCGGTCCAGCCACTTGCATTCCGAGGAAGACTTCTATATGCTTGGGTTCCTCTACCCTGCAAGAAGGAGCATCGTCATAAAAATATAAATGTAACTGTGATTCAAAAGCTGCTATAGTTGAAAAAGATGCTAAGACTAAGTTATCCATCCATCCATTATTTTAATCCGCTTCTTCCTTTCAGGGTCATAGAGATCATTGGTGCCGATATCCAGCAGTCACAGTGTGAGGGGTACACCCTGGACAGGTCACAAGTCCATCACAAATACCAGGTCTCACAGTGGTGTGAAGTTCAACTACCATTTGTAGTTGGTATTGTTGTTGATTAAAATAAGTTTGACCTCTGTAGTTAGAAATCCCTTTAGGAAGGAACAACTCCATAAAATGCATCACAACTATTTGTGTGAGCTGTTGTGAAAACAAGCCTAATTATGAAAGTCGGCAAGACAGTTGTGAATGAGCAAATATCACAAATTATCCTTTGTATATCACCATGTTGCACCTTACAATAGAAAATAAAGTAATCAAATACTCAATCCACGTATGCTATAACAATCAATGTGTGCTTTAGTATGGTCCAAAGTGGTGTGAAGGGGCCAAAGGAAGCAATGCAGACAGGACTGTAAAACTCTGCTGAACATGTGGTCTCTGATACTGAGACAGCTTTGATAACCATCACAGTCTGAGTCACAGAGGGACAACTGACGTCTCTCCACAAACTTTTACGACATATAAGATCATAAAACCCAGTGAAAGTCAAACACTGGAAAGGCAGCAATAAATCAATAGGCACACATGGTTCACCTAATCCCATTTTTTGACCATGAAGAACCTAAAATATCAAGTAATTAGGAAACGTGATGAGTATGCTGCACCACCTGAAGATTTACGACCTCAATTGGTTTCAGTTGTGAAGAGTTAGTAAAACCGAGACTTGCATTTGTGTGTTCAGAGTCCGAAAGTTTGTACAGATCTGACTTGCTTTGTAAAAAAGGAAACTATTTTAGACAAATGAAAATCTATAGGTTTGTTTTGTGTATAATTTGAATCCAGAGCTAATAATATAAAGAATTCTTATTATGAATACAGATTTTTCAAAAACAACTGTAGTCTTGTTTTTTTGATACAATTTAAAGCTTCGTCATATTTCTTAAAGTTTTTTAGCACATGAGTAAGGTTTAATGGAGGAATCAGGAAAAAAGCAAGAAACACATAGAATGACTGGTGAAAATTACATTGTGTAGTTTTGGTTTCCTTGGCACAAAGTGACAGCTGTAAAATGTGTCTACATGAATTCGCTCGAAACTGAGTTTAAAAAATAAATATCCATTTAAAAAAAATAGTACAAATTAAAGTTGTTTTTTAACTGAAATTACACTTCATCTGTATAAGCAAAACAGAAAAAATCAACATAAAAATGTTTAGAATTGTATAACTCTGACCTAAAACTCTGTTTAAATGTAAACAAAATGCTGTTTGTTTGTAAAATTAAAAGAAGAATCTGTCCCTGATGCAGTCTTATCTACTGGAACAATACATCACAATAAGTAGAAGTGAGTCTTGTAGTACACTTCCTATTGAAAGCAGATACTGTATATAAATACATAACAAAAAAAAATTTAGAGCAGTTTTCGATCAGCCTTGGCAATGTGCAAGTGGCTTTAACTTTAAAAAGTAAAGCTACAAGCAGAGTGCTATGAGTATCTGGATGCCAGCAACATTTGGGAACATTATAAAAAATAAAATGGGACACTGTACAGGTACAACTTTATATTATGACTATATTAATTTAGCCGAAGAAGGATAGGAACCACTATCTTCTAATAAATGAAGAAAAATTAAGATTAAGACGTGAAAACCATTAAAACACAGATTACAAATGAGAATTGTGCATTTTGTCTGCATTTTCCATTTGAAGCACTTAGAATTCACTTCAACAACAATTTTTAATCCCAATTTTGACCATGGAGATTACTTAGTTTCAGTGAAAGGTTTATATCTGTTTCACCTCAAACATTATTTTCCACCTCCTACTAGACACTGTTCCACAGTATGCCAATGATAGTGCGTAGTAATAGGCTCAGTGCAGACACACTTCTCATTTTCACAATGCCAACCCTCAAAAATTGTCCTTTTTTTGCCTCCTCATTTAACAGTGAACACATCATTTAAGGTCTGTCAGGATCTGGGAGATACAACCATGTTGAGAAGTTAAATGGTTTTCTATGCTTTTTGAACACCCTATGGAGGAGATACCAGAGACTCTTTCTTGTCTTTATCTGCCTTAGTAAGGTTTAAAATCTGTCTCAAAAAGATCCAAAAAAGGTAGATTTAGAGCAAAGTAAAATTGTTTAATAATGTTTCCCAAAGGAAATAGTTTCAGGTAATGACTGCCTTCCCCACTGCTGGATATCTGCAAGCAGAGAATAGTTTCACTTTTAACAGTTATTCATTTGATTCAGGGAGGCAAAAAACCCCAGACCAAATGGAAATGAGGACGACTGTGGGAAAGCAGAGAAGTTCTGAGAGCATATGTCTTTTTTTTTTTTTTCATTACAGAGCTATTTGATCCAGCTCAAACACATTTGGAGTACAGTGATAAATAACTACATGAGTTATACTGTGACTCAGTATCAAATAGATAACAATGGTCTGATCATGTATTGAGCCAATCTATCAAATTTATTGTATTGTATGAATAAAATGTATATTTATAAGGAAATAAACTGCAACTGAATGCTACCTTTTGTTCAAGGCTGCTCGGGCCACCACTTGTCGTTAGCTTATGGTTGACTTTCTGGAAACCAGCAGTTGCAGACCAACGACTTGGGTTCATTCTTGATGGTTCTTCTTGACCAACCACAATCTCACCTGGAGGAAGGTCAGCCAAGGAGGGATCACTGCTGCGACGGACATTGAGAGACATACCTATCATAGGGAAAGAAAAGTGAAAGTGCTGAGATAAGATTAAAAAACAGATTTTTTTTGTAAATCACCTGACTTGTTGCCATATTTAAATAACAGGCAACTTTTATTCTCAATACAATGTTCAACAGTCAAGTGAAAGTTTATATAGCTTTATGCATTACAGACATGAAGTAATGTAATGGGCTGACTAATGCAAATAAATCTAAATTCAGACAACGTACATAAAAATAGAATTGCACACACAAATTGTTCATACCCACTTTTTAAATATGTACATACTGTCACAAAATTACAAAAGTGTACAGAATATACATAAAAACTTGTACAATAAAGCTAACACAAGGAACTTTTAAGGATCTAAATCATCAGATCAATAAATGTACAACCATAGGTTATTTCATGTTCATAATAGTTTTTGTGTACATCCTAGCTCTGTTCAGAAAGTATGAAATTATTAAAACCTATGTAAAACTGACTTATGATAAAGGTCATTATCTAAAACCTGCAAACACTTAAAGTCGCTTCTGAAAGTTTCCAGATATTGGCACAAGGTCTTTCAACCAACATAATTTGTCCCATCAAACATCTGTAAGAATTTATCCACAGAACAATGGCAGATGGTAGAGCTGTCACAATGATCAATCTGTATCCAAACTTTGTTTAAAGCCATGACAATATATAAAACATATGATGAGAACATAATTGCTTCGCACTTCATACTCTGGGCAGACATCAGATAAAAACACCACTGACACCTTTAACTCAGGAAATATGGTAAATATATCAACAAGCTGTGCTGCATTTTCCCTGAAGACCATATGGATTTGTTTATAAAGTTTAGCAGCTTGAGTGTTGTGCCCACAGTTATGCAAATTCTTGGAGAACCACCTGTCATCCATCATTGGATCACTGCAGTGAGCATATGTCAGTGCTAAGCTACCATCTGATTCACCTGAGACATGGTTTAGTGTTGGAAGCAGCACATTTTAATCATGGCTTACAGGTTGAGTGTTTGACATTGTGACAAGACTGGGAGAGTTGTCCCTGACTGCCTGCAGGTAGACAGGAAGGAAGTCAATCAATGTGACTGAATCACCAGAGTAACACCAAGACTGGCCTGTTTTATTTATTGGCTGTATAATTAGATCAATCACTCGCACAATAAACTTTCCAAGGGCCATTTCTTTTTTCACATGAAAACCCTCATGTTTGCATCAGGAAACATCTCTTGCACAGTTCATACTTATTATTTCACTAAACTTTCTTACGAAGCACTTAACCATTAAGAGTAGAATCTGACAATTCTAAATGTTGTTGCCACCTGTTGTTTACCTCTCAAATTATCATGACAATAAGTGTTCCTTAGGGGCAAAATCATCCACTTTATATAACTGGCTAAAGATATATCACATAGCAGACAAGTATGTAAAGCTGGAACTGCCTACTGACTAGCATGGCAAGTGGTTTCTCAACCGGGTATGGGCCGGGTCTGGCAATGATGGCTCTGAAATGCTCTCCCACTGTCCATTTGTCCCATTGTTATTTTCTGGCAAATTTTGAGAGGAAAAAGGTATGAAAAATGAAAATGAAGAAGATATTTTTTGTTTTTGTTCTCTTGTTTTCAGATTTGATTTGTAATGTTGAAATTAGGTTGAAATGTTAAAAATAAAGGTAAAGTACTACACTTTGTCCAATAACTACTTCATCTACTTCAGTAATTGAAATATATAATTATGGTTGCTGCTCCTCTCAGAAGAAAATTTAAATTGTCCAAATGACATGAAAACATTTTATAAATATTCTAATATTCTCCCAGCTGTCATTTTTTAAAGTCCATTGTTTATGTATGAAGTCAAATACCCACAACGTCGCTTGACTTTATTTCCTTCTAAAGCCTAGAAAAGTTTCATACGCTTATCACACTGTGTCTCTGTTGATCAAACGTATCTGACATATGTGCTGTATGTTTTAGCTATTTAAAGGCAAAGGACTGTCTTCCAACTTTCTTTTGAGAGGCTTACATTTAAACCAATATCTCTATTTTGCCAATGGTTTCTGAATGTTGACAGGATACCCATTTACTGAGGCTGTCTCTTTCATAAAACAAAACAATTCCTAAAAGATTCAAATAAAATGTGTTTTCTTGTTTATGTGTTGATTGTCAAGAAGGTCACAATATGAAAACTCACCCCCCCTTCCCCATTTTCTCAAAGCAATTTTCTTCGGCTTAATTTGTGATGGGATTATCACGGCAGTCCGAAGGGTTTGGTTGGTCCCACATTTAATATCCAGAGCCGCCACTTCAGAACGGGCTAGCAATCGATCCAGACTGAAGAAGGAGTGAAGACCAGTGGGGTGGTTGGCTAATAAAATGTGGCCCTAATCCAGGCTCTGTAGTGACAGCTTATGGTAAGGCTACAGGGTCAGAGACCTGCACACAAAGTAAAATTTACCAAAGAGAAGTCCAACTCTCCAGAGAGCTATTCACCTGTATTGCTTTGTCCTTTATTTATCTTTCATGCTGACCTTCTTTTAGGGAAGAAAAAAACATATTTGACTCTCCATGGACAAAACAACTGTCATAAATGCTTGTTTTGGAATTTCCCTTCTGCAGGAGTCGCTGCAGCTAGTGAACATGCATACAAGATTTTTCTCATTTTTCACACAGTCTGGGCTTGAACCTAGCAACAAATGCAGATAGCAACATATACTGTAGTTTTGTAGAGCTGTAGTGGTGTGCCATGTGGATGGGTAATAAGATTGGGTACACAGATTATGTTGTAAAACACTTTCAGTAGTTTGTTTGACTGGGAAGACGCTATATAAGTACAATCCATTTACCAATTAGTACTACACTTAAAAAGGTTCTTCCTTTTGTTTTAAGTCATACTACAAAGATGAACAAAGATGGACATGGGCAGAAGACCTACTAAAAACATGTTGCTGCAAAACATGCTCTTATCAAAACTTACTAAACATTTTACTAAAACTCACACTCATGTCTCAAAATATTTTTCTGTTCTAATAATTCAAATGATCTGAAATAAGTGAAAGAGTTTAAGGATGAAAGAAAACCACTTGTAACTTGAAGTGCAACTCTGTGGATTTAAACCCTTAAGGCAAGATATGTAAAACTTAATATGTGAGGTGCATTTAGTTCAGGAAGGTTCTGTGCTGAATAATAGCTTCAAATCCTCAGTGCATCGACATTACAGAAGATAACACGCTTCAATGAATCCAAGAGTGGAATTTTCTACTATGGTGTGGGTTCGAGGTTAAGTAATAAATAAAGTCAGCTCCTGACAATGCAAATGTGTGCTCATGGTAAGTATTTAGGCACTACTAAGAGACCAAGAATAAAGACTATCTGTGGGTATTTTCTCCTGTGGCCCTGAAGCCCTTGTGTACTCTAACTTTTTACTTTCACATCGAACTGATTTAAATAAAAATACCAAGTGGCCATGGCTTCTTAAAATGTCTAAAAGCTATTTTTTTTGTGTCAGGGCTACTTTGAATACTTCAAGCCTGGACAAGTTCAATGTCTGAATAAATTATGGGACAGAACCATTTTAGCTCTCTCTTCAACCACTGACTACATATTGATGTCCCTTGTGTGCAAGAAGGGGGATTTCCGCTGAATAAACACTGACCTGAAACATCCACGAGGGGACAACGTTTCATTTTGGGGAGCAAGAAATAGAGTTTTGGAGTGGTGGGAAGCAACACTGTGGAGATGGAGATGAAATATGAAGAGGACATAAAAATGGAAGATGTAAAGTGAAAGGCCAACAAGGGGTTGAGAATATTATTTCAAGTGCTTCTGTGGAAATCTCTGCGACAACCTATGTGACATCAGAGGGTGGGATGAAAAAAAGTTGAATAAATATCAGCTGCTGACTTTTACCATGAGCGAGTGATATAATCCTTTAAACATGGATGGACACTTTAGGTTAAAGGAGAGGTTTTAAAAATATTGACTTGGAAAGTTGTCCCTTAATATTACTCTTTTGTAGCCACGAGGTCAGTCTAAACCAGCAACTATCTCTTTACAAAAAACAGACTGTGTTGCAATATTTGTTTTTTGTTTTTTTGTAATAGGTGTCGTTGATTGTCCTTATCGGTATAATATAATGAGATCCCTTTTGCGAAGGAATGAATGGCTTGTAAACAATTTAGTTTCTACATCTGTTAACTATGAAAATCTTAATATATTGGAAAAAGTTAAAAAGTGTAGTTATACTGTATTTGTATATTTATTAACCTTTATTTAACTTGGCAAATCCCATTGAGATCACAAATCTCTTTTGAAAGAGAGGCCTGGGCCTGAAGGCAGCCTAACGTGAATGTTTTTGTCTGTGGGAGAATGTCGAAGTACCTGGAGAAAAACCCATGCAAGCAAGAGGAGAACATGTAAACTCCACACAGAAAGACCCTCCGTCTGGACCGGGGATGAAACCCAGAACCTTCTTGCTGACAGGCATCGGTGCTTCCCACTTTGTTCTTAATATTACAGCTCATTTGTTTTTTGTTGTTTTTTTTTTTTTTTCATTTGTTGATTACTTTATTACTGGAGATGCATACTTCACTGTATTCACTGTATTCCATTACAGGCCTGATTTCTATAAGACACTTTGACAAGACCAAGGCAGGAGGGAGCTGCATCATCTCAAGGTTACTGAATTACCCATCAAGTTTTCATTCTGTACAAGAAACAGAGGGAAACAGAGTCAGTCTTCTCTCTTCAAAAAAACAGACAATTTACTAGAAAAAAATGAGAGAATGCCAGCCTTTTTTGTGCTCTCTGAGACTAGGCTTCCAGTAGGAGACACTGAAACACGTCAGCAACAATAACGCCATGTGTGTGTGTGTGGGTGTGGGTGTCTTCCCTAAGAGAGGATGGGATTTGAGTACACTTCTCAAAATCCAACCTGACTCATTTAGGTAAAATATTATATGCGTTGCTTTATGAACACAAATTAGTAAAACAAACCAAAAAAAGAGTTACGTTTGTTTTTACTTCTTAGTACTTATGTTAGTTTTTGTGGCAGAGAATGGTTTGATGACTTCAGCACATTATTTTTGACTCTTGCATCTTTATTTGAAAAAATATAAAATGTAAAAGTTAATAAAATTATATTCATCACTCAACTACCAGTCTGTTTTTATTTAAAGGTAGTGTCACAAAGACCCCCAAAGGAAGTCTAAGAGAAAATTACAAACCAACAAACTAAACAATCCTCAGTCTGTTAACGATTAGAGTTACAATAACTTTGTGAAAACATCATTATGTGTGGATTTCAGTATGCAACTTTAAGTCTTAAAAAGCCTTTGCAGTTGTCAAAAGCCTATTTTCCAAATTTAGTCCTTTGGAAGATCAGAAAACCACTAGCACATCTGGATCTGGCACAAGATGGTTTTCTTTGGCAGCACCAGTAAAACTAATGACTTTAACATTTTGTTGCGATGTCATCTGAAAATGTTAATAAAGCACTACTTCAAAAAAACAAAATAAATCACAATTTAGAAAATACACACACACACACAACAAAGAAACAAGTTTGTCATTGCTCTGCTGTGAAGAAAATAATACAACATAACCTTTTTAGAAAACTCCAGTCCAGGAAACTTGGAACCAGATGGTATTTTTGATGTGAACATTTTATGTTTTGGATATGCATCACTCTGATTAGTCACCCAATGTTTTTAAAGCACATGTTCTTTACAGTAGTTGAAAGCATGAAACAGTAAAAATCAAACATGAGTTTAAAAAAAGTTCATCTTAAAAGGTACTTATTTATCCACCCTGAACTATAGGCTAATGCTTGTTCAATTCAGGCAGATAACAGAAACCACCTTCTCCTTTTTTGGGCTGCAGGAGGTGTTGCCTCTCTCTAGCAATCACTGTGTGAAAGCAGGGCAAGCCCTGGACAGGTCTTAGTTCATCGCAGGGCCACAGAGACAACTAACTACTCTCATCCAAACCTGTTTGTAGTCCATGGGAGAAAACTGAAGTACCAGAAAACCCACATATGCACAAAGAGAACAATGTCAGGAGATGAACCTGTGACCTTATTGCTGACAGGTGACAGCTCAAACCACTTCTTTAAGTTTCTAGTGCGCATGCGCGAAGGTGCTTGCTGCCTGTTAGAGTTGCTCCCGTCCGATCTTCTTAATCCTATATTTTAACTTATTTAATTTTTATATTTTTATATTTTTTATATTTTATTATTATCTTTTTTACTTAGTCAAGCTGTTTTCTTATGAAAATGCTTGTTAGGAGAGTGCTCGTTTTGTTTTTCGCAGCGAAACTGCTGCTTTCACTTTCCTGCCTCGCCGTTGCTCAGCAACAGAGCTTTGTTTACACGCGGGATCAGCTGTTTGCGCTGAAGACTGTTGGCGCGGAGATTGCAACCTGGCCAGCAAACGTCCCTGAAGATGTTCGGAAACGAACACACAGAGGTTACAGAGGAGGAACAAAACAGCGCACAGCAAAAGCGAGGGTGAGAAGAAGGAAGCTGGAGGAGAAAAAAGGATTTAAGCCGTGTCTCCCCTCTATCATCATGGGCAACGTCAGATCGCTGGTCAATAAAACAGATGAGCTAGTAGCGCTAGTGAAGAGTCAAAGGGAATA
>JAVKLF010000069.1:854399-866265 GCA_034783495.1 Millerichthys robustus | reverse complement strand
TTCTCAACGGCTTTTAAAAACAATTTATGGCTATAATACATTTAGAAACCACTCAACCGACAAGAGAGCTGTACAAACTATAAAATGAATCAGTGATGATTCAATCAGAAACTATTTTAAGTTAAATAAATAAATAAATAATGTTATTTAAGTTTTCACAATAAAATCTCTGTCCTTGAATCTAACCCTAATTTTTTATATGGAATTGTTTCTCTCTAATATTGTTGAAGCAATATAAAAAAAGAGAAAGCAGCATCACACCCGTTACAGACACAAAACCAGGCTCATACTGATTATAAGCGATTGAGATTAAATAAGGAGTACCTGTACATGATTCCCTGTTTACCGGGTACACAAACACATCCAGCACCTCAGAGGGGAAACCATAGAAACTGTGACCTCACTTTACAACAAAGTAAGTTAGCATTGTAGCTCAATTTGCAAGAACGTTGAAGGAGCTGAATCACAAAACGCACCACACATGAGAGGTAGGACGAAAAAAAAACAGGGTAGGGAAGTTAATTGAGAAACTATAAAAGATAGAAAAAAAAACAATTGTCTTCAACTGTGGTTAAAAAAGAATCCAACACAATGAGGTAATAGTAGTAAGATCAGTCATAAGAAAGAGGATGTTGAGAGAAACCACCAGAGGCTGCACTGCAAGGTTAAATCTAATGAGCCCAGTGTTTATTCACAAGTGAATCAGGCATACAATCACACCCAGGTAAAATAGTAATGTTCACACACATGCACACACACAAACTTACACACAACCACCCAAGGTAATTATAGCACCTGCCAATGCTTGAAGCAGTCATGCCTTCAACATTCATACTGATTCTCCTGGCTGTAAATATTGACTGCAAATCACAAAGCTAAAAATAATTTCTTGATGCAAACCAGCTCAAAAAATTCAAGTGACAAACTTCCCACTGTAACAGCTTTTATGTCAGCCACCAAACCAGAATACAAAAATAATGTGAGTACTCCACTGATCATAATCAGCAACAATTTTCTACATTGTGGATATGGGCAGTTTCTGGACCTCAACCGTCAGTTTCAGCCTTGCTGTGGAGAAGAAGACTGCTTCATTGTCATTGTTAATATAGCAATGAAAATGACAAAGAGCAACCCACTAATAAATGCAAAGGCATTAGGTTGTCTTGAGGTCGACTACAACCATCACATTGTTTATGACAAGTGTTTTTTTTTACATTTATTGACCAAGAGTAGTTATGACACAAAGTATATGGCTTATTAATTTTTAACATGACAGGTGATGAGGTGGTGGTGGTGAATAAGGGGGTACAGCAACCTTACAGCTTGGGGATAGAGGCCGGCCTAGTGGTTCTTCTTCCTTCCTTGTCTAGCAGGCCTAACCATGATGAGAACAAGTGTCTAAAACTTGGTTGAGTGACAGCTGAGCATGAGGTGATATGTATTGGCATGGAAGAAAACTCTAAAGTCTTGCTGATATAGTTTTACTAGAAAGCAAAATGGTAGATAATTCAATTTTCTAGATACATCCAACCCAAAAGTCTTCGACATCAAAGGTAAAGCAAATGTATCTGTTTAAGTGCCAACTACTCCACTGCTGTTCTACCGCCACACCTCCTTCTCCCCCACCCACTGCTTTCACTCAGGCTGCGCCACACTGCAGTCAGTGAGTGATGGAGGAGGGCATTGTTTCGCTTAAGGACCACCACAGTTGAAGGCTTGGTGTGAGAAGAGAGCCAATGAACACGGAGAAAAGGATTGTTTGGCACTGACTTCTGAGCCCGAGAGCATTTTGGGTGTGAGGTCCGTTTGTGGAGATAAACCCAACCAAACCTACCGTAAATATTGGGCTGAAAACAAGAGAGAGGGTCCAAAAGGGCAGGAGCGTGTTTACATCAAAAATCTGAGCAAAGTATTTGTCTACTGATTCCTGAACATCGCTGAGATGAAATGCTACTATTCTGGAAAAAAGAACTCTGCTTACTTTAACAGGAAGCTATGGAGTTTGAGTTTGGTCATTTAAACCTAAACTCAATACGTTTACATTTAGCAAACAGATATTTTACTTGTGTTTGGGGCGACACGGTGAAACAGTGGTAATAGCTGTTGCCTCTCAGCGAGGAAAGTTACGGGATCCAGTTTGGAAAAGTTTGAAGCAGGTAAAGAAAATGGATAGATGAATGAATATTTCAGTTTTTCTGATATACAGTATGTTTGTTTTATTTCTTCACCAAAAGGCCAGTACATTAGCAGGTATTATTTGGGGTGAACATCTTGGCTTACATTTTTGGAGATCTGTTTGCAAAAAGTAAATTTCTATTTACAGGCTGGCTCCTTTTCTCAGGCATTACTGATCTCTAATCACAGGGTGTGAGACACTTGGCCTCTCAGTGGCAACTCAGTCTCTTTGGTTTCAGAAAACAAATGACAGATGAGTTGCAACTCATCTGTTTTATTCTAATGACAGAAGCTCTGGAGAGATGAGCGGACAGAGTAAATGCACCCACTCGTTATTCATAATCTATTTTAAAACTGGATGAAAGCCATAGGAACCCATCATACTTACAACGACACATTTAAACAGTGAACTGGTCCATTTTTCTTTTTACCAGGAATGTAATATGAGAGAACAGAGGTCAAGAAAACCACATGAACAAGTCACTGACTTTAATTTTACTTTAAAATACTTCTCATGTCATTCAGCCAGACTTCTCTAGTTGAGGCCCTGAATGACCTCGTTTTCTGGTGCAATGAAGACTAATCATCCTGTAACATGTACTGTGAGCAGGAAAAAAAATGTCTGAGCAGGAAATTACTCTGCTCAGATAAATCCACAACTTTACATATTCATTAGTGAAATTCTCCAAGCATAATCTCCATGTTGGCCATTGAAACCAGATGAGCTGAATTCACAGTTCATTTGTGGGTCCAGGGGCTTTAAGTTGAAATGAAGATGTGAGCAATAAATGCATCTTATCACCATAGCCATGAAAATCAAAAGACAAATGATGTTCATTTACTTACAAAAAAAATAATCTTCAGAAGCCACGTGTGCGTTATTTCACTTCTCAGTTTTCTGAATGTTTTGGATCAATAACTTTTATAAATATGATCCAAAAATGGTGTTGAAACGTTTTCTAACAAGAATTAGTCTATTGCAAAGTGTCTTATTTGTTAAAATTTTTAAAAGGCATTAAAAAACAGTTATCTGCTTCACTGTTAAAAGACAATTCTTTGATCCTCAATCTCTATTGAGCACTAAAAACACTAATTGTCTGCTTAACTGATATGACTAGTATCAGTATTATTTACACAGCATTTTACCATCCTCACTAAACCAGTAGTGACAATCACAATTATCTCTCTAGTCTATTATGGTTAAAGCTACATACTTCCAAGTCATGCAAGCATTAGTTCTGCTTTCATAGTTTTAAATGGTTCCAGCTAATGATTAGCCAGGGGATCTAAAACAAGTGCGTTAAGTTAACAAGAAGAAATGCCCACCCTCCGTCTGCTGCCTGGACAGGACAACACAAGTCAAGACTTTATGTCAGTTTAGTCACATTGTGCTGACATCAAAGACAATCAGGATATCTCTAAAAATATGTTAAAGGACAGACACATTTGAATAGAAAGCATGTGTGTGCTGGAATTTGCATAGCATTGAGCCGTTTAGAAAATCTGTAAATCTTTTGACAACAAAATAATTTATTTTTTTTTGCTTTTCTGCCCCAAGGCCAGTAGAAGAAGACAAACAAGCACAAAACCCAAAATAAGCACAAGAATTTGAACCATTAAACCAACAAAGACAGCGGAGTCTGACCCTGAACGTCCCAGCACTTGATCTCTAAAATGAAGCAGGAAAAAAAAGTTGCATCTCGGCTCAGCACAGCACGGCTCAGTTTCCATTGTGGCAGGTTGACCACCTGCTATGGTCAGGGGTTGATTTTCTTCTAGCTTTTTACATTTTTTATTTCTTTTTTTATAATGAGAAAGTCGTCAAAGTTTTGTTTTTGCTGTTTTTACGTGGCTCCCTACCACGTGCATAACTGCACGTCATGCACCTGTCTGTACACTCAAAATGTGCACTTGTTGGCTGGGGAAGCCCAGAAGTCACCTCAGTTTGACCCAGCATAGGCACTGCTTTGATTAGATAAGAGTGGCAGAGTGTGAAGTTCAGTGTCTTTGATGTCATTCACATGAGCCGGGGAAGCTTGCCAAGAAGTTGTTTAATTACTTTTTGTGGCAGCTGTTGCTGATTTAATCTCAAACTCATCACCACAATGACCTGTAGACAAAAGTCTGATGCATTGTAACTGTTAGAAAATGAAACTAATGTTTCCTTCCGGCTAACACAAAACACCAGAGTCCACATAAAGCAACAAAAATAAGGTCAGTGTGCATCCATACAGCATTTACACAGAAAATATGTGAACAGATCTTTCTTTTTTTTACATGTTAACTGGAGAATCTCTATGATCCATGATTTTCTATATCTCTATGGGAAATCTGCAACCCACAGATAAACTCAGACACCTTTCATCGGATTCTATGATGTTCTTTCAGCTCTTGCAGCCTGTATTGCTGTTTTGAAATTGGTTGGCCTGTTACTAAGTTATCTGAGTGTTTACAGCATATGAAATAAGAAAACAGATTTCATACCAACATCTTGTGGACTGGAATGCGAGAGTGTGTTTTTGCATTACACGTAGTTTTAGCTAAGTTCATTCATTCCAACAAGTAAAATCTGTTTCTAATTGCTGTTTTTGAGTTCAAATAGCTTTAGACAAGTTGTTCCCAGCTTTTGGGTTGTATGGTTGTATTACAGACTGACACCCCTGTAGTGTGTACTTATTTTTGAAGCCAAGTTTTGATTCTGAGTTTAACATTGACGTGATTTCTCAACCCAATTTTGTTGAGAATTAAACAAATAACTAATACTCAGTAACTGGCTTAATTTTAAGACCTTACATTGGAAAGTGCAGCAGATTTGAAAGTTTTAAAGGAACATTCTAGTTGTTTTGACATGGGGTTCTGTGGATTCTGTACTATTAATCTTTTAGCTGGTATAGATAGCTCTTTAATGACCTCAGATTTATAAGCTAACAGCTTGTGTGAACACAACCAAGACCAATAGTAACTCAGTTACCATCAATCATACTGCATACCAACATACTTTACAGTCGTCCTCATCTTATGTGATGACCTCCTACCTCATCTATCATTCATAAACCTATTCTCACACTGCATCTACCCTATGTTGCATCACCACTGAGTAAAGTGAGCCAGTGACCACTGAAAACTCCTTTAGAAATCAAATTACAGTTGAGTAAGTCCTCTGGCCGAGTTATTCTTTGTTGAAATGTTTCGTCTCTTCTCAAAGAGACTTCTTCAGTCTGAAGAGTTACAGGTAAACTCAAGCAGTACCTTTGCATAAGTAAGTCTACAGACAAAGGCTAAAACAATCGCTGGATGTGCACATACATCTCCATTTGTACATTTTACCTGCTTCCTTATGTTTTGACATGTCATCTGGTCTACATTTGGGGAATTTTGATGGGGAAAATGGGCAATTATGTGCTTTAACAGCTTTGATCTACTTTTCAGTAGAATAACTGTGGGAAAGGAGAAACATAAAATGTAGCTCTTCAAACAAATAAAACCACAAATTATGGCTCCATTGACTTTTCTTTTTTTGATTATGCTGTAGTAGTACAGCTGTGGAACTCAACTTTGAAAAGGCAAATTAATGTCTGAGCCTCCTGGTCACATTCATGTAGTCTTTTGAGTGACACCATGGCTAAATAATAACTTCGTATCTTTATGGTTCAGGTGAAAAAAAATAATTATAAGCTAAACTTTAGCTAAGCTAAAGTGTATTAGTGTACATGCTGAGTGCTAATGACAACAGCTCTGAGACGAGAGAGACTAAATGAGTGGCAATTTAGCACTAATCCGCCGTGATTGTGCATTCTGTACACCAGATTGCAGCTGAAGTTAATGGTGCTTGACAAGGAGACAGGTGTCCTCTGTCTGGCCCCTGTGAGACTGTGATAAAAGCATTAAGTGTCCCCAGGGGAAGATCAGATACACCAGCATAGCACGTTACATTGACTAACTAAGCTATGCTACAGATGCTAAATTGTAGGGAGCAGGTTTGTTCTTAAGCGCAAGCTAGCACAGCATTAATGACGTTGGGGTCATAGCAGAGACCAGAGGTGGTCAGTTCTGTTTCAAGTTCTTGATGACTGAGCTAGGTAGGCCTCATGCCATGAATGCACTGTCAACACACTCCAACACACATCTCCCAGAAAGACCATGATATTCTGCTACCATGATTATAAACTTCCATGGCCTTGCTACAGAAGTAACTGTAATTGTGTTAGCAGATAAACATGCTCGGTCAAAACCAGTCGACTCCCCATCATTGGATTGTCAGGTGTTTGTTTCCGCACACAACTTTCATAGACCATGAAACACAGCTCAGAGCTCCTGAGAAATCCTTCCCACACTGTACACGTCACAACACGGGGTTTCTTCCCACTTGCAGACTTCAGTTTGATATCTGCTGTTTGGCCAGAAATTTATCAGGTATAGAGCGCCACTTTTCAGCAGTCCGACTCCTACGTGCACAATGTCTGCTCTCTCCATCTGCGAGATTTATGCCAATCAAATATTTTTATTAGTGTCTAAAAGAGTCATATAAATGGGCATTCTTTCTGACAGCCTCAAACAACTGCTCCTCCAAACTATCCATGTTGTTTGGACACACAACAGCCGGCTTCTGGGAGCAAAGTAGCCAAAGCAAAATGTCGCCATTGTTGTCTGAATGCTTTTCTGCATAAACAAACACACCCACAAACTTCTGACCAATCACATAATATATGGCTCATTCACCTGTAATAAAAAGTTTGATTCAGACATTGTATCGAGAAAAAGCGGGCAAAGCTGCTCTGGGAACAAAATGTCACAATTTTTGTTCCGCAACTGCATAAATGAGAGCTGATTTTGCAGCATCAGTATGTAGGGGCCTTGAGTCATATGCCCCTCAAGACCACAGCAAGACGCTACATGTTCTGGACATGCATGTTTTTGACTTTGTAGCCAGGTCATCATCCATTGTAAAGAGGGTTATGTGGTAGATTCTTGGTACCTTTTTAAGTTTCTCAGTTAAATTTCTAACATGTCATTATATTTACTTTGAGACAAACGCAAATTAGCACTGAGCACTCACAAAACTGTAAAGTATCTACGTGTCATTGAATGCAATTCCAGATTACATCCAAAGAACTTTGCAAACAATGGGAGGAGACGTTTTGCAGCCTGCTACTGGACATGTCTTGTTATAAAATTTTAAGTGACTTAGTGATTCACTTTTCATGAAGTCCAAAGGTCTTGTCCAGCACATGGCACTGAAACCAGTGGCTAAACCCAAGCATTTCCCCTGAGAAAAAGAACACCTCTACTTTCACAATGCATGGATCGATGGATCAGTCGCCTCCATTCTGCTGAAACAAGGAAAAGCACAAAGCTCTGGTAACAAGAGAAGTGTTGTGATTACCGGTGAATGTCTTGGGAGGAAGTGCTCTTCAGAATGACTATTAATGTTGACCTACTTCATCAACAGCAGTAAAGAGAAAATCCATCCTGTTCTAGTAGGTACAGATAGAAAGGTTTTGATTGTTTTCATTTTATACTTAAAAAAAAACAATATTTCAACTCTAAGTCCTTATGTTACTTTTGTTTTTGCCCACTGGACTAACCACTGGCTGCACACTAATGAAACTTGCTTAAAGTAATCATTAAATGCAAATCTGCAACTGAATAACTTTTAGAGTCAAGTCAAATTCAACATGGAAGCCAGAGCTAACTGAGCGATAACTCTATGGCCATAAAGCCAACATAATTCAATTAACCTTAGAAAACACAAAGATGTCTATAAATATGTCAATTTTACAAATATTGTATTAAAATCTGGAGAGGTAGTCATTCCCAACTCGTTCTCTAAGTGCAACTCATTTTGCGACATTTATGCTTAAAACCTTTGTGTTAACTGTTGGATTCACTCCTGCTTGTCTGTTAGCAAAATATTTCATGAACCACTGAGCATGTTTAGATGAAACCTTTAGAAATTAACTATATAGTTTACATCTACACCTGATTAAATTTAGTGGACATTTCATTTCAGGCTGCCACAGCTTACTTATTAGCGGACACATACTGTATACGGCTAAAATATTATCTGTTTTACAGATAAAGTGTAAAGCAGCTGAGAGTCATTCACAACGCAGTCTGCATGTGACAACATGAAGTATTGTTTTTATTAAGCTTTGACCAAAAGAACTACAATTATTTCTTAATCATCATAATAATATTAATTGTGATTCTGCAGCATGTAAACAAAGGGTCAGCGAGTGCATGACGTGAAAACTGGATCATATCTTTAGACCTACGACAGATTAATCCACAAAGACTATCTTTAAAGCATTAAACTAATTTCTATGGCTGTACTAATTTACAATAAACAATATGAGTTATGGACTAATTATAGCGCCAAGTCTCTGGGTCATTTCTTGGGTAGATTTTTCCACACAAACACTCTGACAGAGCGGGTTATTTCAAAACCTGCCTGACTCCTTACTTCTTTACCTTTTATTATCACTTTTTTTCCCACAGACAACTGAACCAAGCAGACAACCAGAAGATGAACTATTTCACTTCTTTATGTCTTTATATTGTAGGAAAAAAAATAGTAAATTATCTCTTTGTTTACCATCTTTTGTTTGAACAAAAATGTTTAAATGTCTTATTTAGGAAGAGCCCCCTTTACATTTTATTGCTCCACTGGGGGGGACCTTGGGGGGGTCTCCAGCGGTTCGGACTCTATGGGCACCCCTGATTCCTGACAGGAGGAGAAAAAAGCGCCATGTTGCGGATCCAGTAGGAGTTATAAAACCACTCCTGTGAGAGTGAGTGATTGTGCGTGCGCGTGCGTGCGTGTGTGGAACCGGAGAGCTCTTACCTTTCCAATAGCTTTCTTGTACCTCATGGCGGCTTGTTCGATAAGGCTTTGGACTTTAAAGTCCCCATCTCCGCACGGAACGACCACGCGCGTCCTCCCGAAACACACCGTCACTTTCATGTCTCCTCCGCCGTGTGAGTTAGTTCGTCCAAAGCGGGGAAAGACGCGTCCGAACCGCGATCCACATCCCGGGTGCGCGCGCGCGCGCGTGTATGTGTATGTGCGTTCGAAGGTAAAACTAGTCCAAAAGAAGAAAAAAAGAGGGATAAAAGCAATCCCCAGCCGAAAACCCTAGAGAACTCTGTGTGCGCTCGGGTGTTGTTTCCTGGGAGCAGAAGCCCCGGATCCAGCGGCAGGACTGGGTGGCGGCTTCCCTGAGCCGTGTTGACTCACTTTACATAAAGTTCCCAACAGAACGAAAAGCCTCTCCACGAGCTGCTCCAGCTGACAGACTGACACCGAGCGCCACATGTCAGAGCAGGCACTAAGAATGCTCAGCAGCAGCAGCAGCAGCCTCACAGCTCAGGGCTGCTCACAACAAAACCACATCTCTTTTCATTTAAGGGAGAAAAAGTATAATTGTTATTCTTTCTTTCTTTAAAAATTGGTTTTCAAAAACACCTCCAAATTACAACCAGGGAGGGCATCAAGGGAGGGCCAGGAGAGGACAATGGTCCCCCATAGACCAAACAGTTTTATCCTGTTCAGTACCAAGCTTTTGCTTAATGTGCATTTTTAATTTCCCCTAGATGTTTTGGATTATTAGACCGTCATAAATATAAGCGCACACACGTTATTTTTGAGTAAATAGAAGTTTAAAATGTTGTAAAGCCTATATTTTACTTAAAAGTAAAAAGAAAGCCTAAAATCAAGTCCTCCAATCTATAACAACTGGTCTAATACACACACATATATATATTCATATATATAGAAAGAGGACAAGCTTCAATTAATCATACTCTGCGTTATCAATACTGAGAGTTATATTTATACAGACTTACATGTGTCCTAAAGTGTGAAGCTCACTGTATTACATGAACTGAACAGCATAAATATAAACTGTATAAACTATTGATCAGCACCATACAATAAGAAATATGCTAAAGGACAGGTCAAACATTTGACCCAATTTACAAATTGAAACATTTCAGTAGAGCTTCCCTTCAGGTATGATCTGATGCACAGTGAATTTAATAAGACAGAAGCTGAGCTTTTCTACATCTGCAAGTTGGAATTGATTTATGTCAGTGTTTAACTGTCATGGTGTCACGTATTTTTCATTATTGCACTGATGGTTTTAGTCCATGTTAGTACAATATTGTTTCTCTTCCCACAGGGCCAGACGGAGTGTCTTCAGGGCTGTGAAGTACAGTATGCTTGCCTGAGATTGTCTTTGTCCTGAAGCATAAGCAGCCATGTGACTTCAGGGAAAAGTGCAAATACTAACACAAATACAGATGTTTTGACTCATAACAAGATTACCATTGTAGAAAAGCTGGTGATGTGAGCTGTTTCTACAGTTTACATGTAACTAGCTTCACCTAGTGGTTATTTAGGGTAATGTTTCCTCCAAATCAAGAAAGGTTGAATATATATGATTATATTTGTGATTTTTACCAAACCTGTGCATAAAACTTAGAACCGTTTTTATTGACCACCACCAAATGGTAAAAAGTAGGCGATAATGTTTTGCTTTTTTTATTTATTTATTTAGCTTGTGTCTGTGTTTGTGCATGTGTCTGTTACAGCTGATTACGTTTTGTAGCTGACTTAATACAAAATGACTGCTACACTGACCTCGCCTTAGAAAACACAAAACAAGGCTGTAACCTGAACAATTTCAAGGTTGCTTCGCTTGAATTTGGTGTTGCTGTAGCTGAGGGCCATTCACAGCACATGCCCTACATATTCCTCATTGCACAATATATTTGCTTCATATTTCAGTATTAACTGTCAGTATGGTTTGTCTGTTAGCAAAATGTCTCATGAACCACTGGACTGCATGTAGTGAAAGTTTCAGAAAATAATCATCAGATGAACAGCTACAATTGATTACCTTTTACAGTTAAATTCAATTGAAGATGACAGCTGATTGACATTAATTAACCCCAAAAACAAATATGACTTCATCTGTTTGACAGATACTGCGCTAAAATGTATTGCGGTAGCAGGTGAGTCGTTCACAACACATACTCTGAGCATCTTGCAATATCTCATGAGGCTGTGCAAAGTGATATTTTGCAAGGTTTGACAAATGGTCTTAACTTTCTCATTTCTCAACAGAAGACAGTTTTAGTTAAAAATGTCACTGTGAGAATGCAGACAGAAGGAAGATCGTTGGTGAAAGCAAACAAAAAAAGTTTGCTCTGTACAAATAAAGAAAGGTTTCTGCAATATGAGTTTATTTCCAGTTAATAAAAGATATGAATCGAGCTGAAGACAGATTGTGGATAAATATTGGCTGGACAACAGGAAAAAAAGTAACGGGAAAAAGGTCCAGAGTTGAAATACTTTGTTGTTAAACATGACTGAGTGACTTTCATTGACTAACTCTTCAATAGAGGTGCTTTGCTGCAAACATCCGCTTCCAGAATAAAGACGCCTGAACCAGAAAGACGTCTTTAGAGTTGTGTACATATGTTGTTTTTTTTTCCTTTCCAGCACATTCCCTCTGGTTATTGAACTGTGGGAAAACACACCTCGTTCAGTCGTACGTTTCCAGACTTGTCCTGCTGTGAAGAGAGGAGCAACACAAAGGAAACACTGTAAACACCGTGTGTGTGTGTGTGTGTGTGTGTGTGTGTGTGTGTGTGTGTGTGTGTGTGTGTGTGTGTGTGTGTGTGTGTG
>JAVKLF010000069.1:814660-833508 GCA_034783495.1 Millerichthys robustus | reverse complement strand
GATGAGAACAGCCTGGAGGGGTTCAATCATCAGCTTTCTCCACAAATCCAAAGCCAACTGCAATGACAAATGAAAACCGCCTCGTTATCACAGCGCAGATGGAAGCTTGAATGAGTTTTTCCTGGTAGAATGGGGGGGAATTAAATCTAGACCAGTGACATGACTGATGTTAACATAATTGTGTGAATATGATTTTCATATTTGTAGAGGTAAAACATTTTATGAATGTGGTTGAAACTTTGTAAATAAAAATTGAGGGTACTTCTCCTATCTCCATGAGCGGCTCATTCATATCCACTCCTCCATAGCCATACTGCAGGTCGGCTTCTGTTAGCTTGTTCTTCTTGATAAACTGTGTGTTAAGATACCTAAACAGTAAAGGAGATGAGGTAAGATGCATATCAATTCTTTTTCCTTGATCAAATGTTCCGAACTGTTACTTTAACTGAGCACAGTATATTACTGAATATACGTGATAGTTTTCTTTCTTTGTTATTTTTCACTCTTATAGGCGGTCACTTTGTGGCTATTCAATGACAAAACTCCAAATAAAATCTATGACTATCCTACATTCTTGGACATTTAAAAGTGAAAACATCTGTAATTGGAAGTGGCAGAGCCGAATATGTTGAGGCTCTCCTTGAGAATGACAAGGATGGATAAGAATAGGAATAATCATCAGAGGTACAGCACAGGTTGAACCACTGGGTGATAAAGTTCTTAGAGACCAGACTGAGAAAGTTTGGGAAACATGGGAAAAAACATCTAAATGCAGGTCTATTGTGAAATCTATCTACACATCACCAAACAGCCAACATTAATATTGCTTTAAGTAGAAAAATAAAAATTATAGGCATAAAAAAGTCGCGTACAGTAGATTTCAAAGGAAACAATTTAAACTGCAATAAAGAGTACCAAGTATCACTTTAAAGAAGGTTATGTAAAACCACCAGTTCCTGTAATAGATTTGCTGATGCTGAAATGCAACTCCTGTATTTCACAAGGAGACCAAGTAAGCAACAGGATAACTCCCATTGTCAAGTTAATCTGTGTGGTCTGATTCAGTTCAGCCTAAACAGCACAGTTTTTCCATCTGTCCCACAAATGTTTCAATCTGAACCTGGCAGCTTTAATATGATATCCTAGTAGTCAGAACACCAACTTATACTAAGCTACATAAAATAGTGTAACACAACAACACTCTATTATGAATAGTAAAGACAAAGGTAATAAAAAAGCTAAAGGAAAGTAGTAAGGAATTAAAATTAATGTGTCTCACAGGACAAAATCAGTATATTAATGACACTAAAGCCTGTGTTACCTGTACAAGCAGTCCATGTAGTCAGCACCTTTGCTGTACTCCTCCCAGTACATGTGGTACATCACTAAAACTTTCTCCTCAGATTCAAGAACTTTCTGGAATGCAAAAATGTGTGTGACAGGATTTATGAGCAGCAGTACTACAGAGAAAAGAAAGAAAATGTTTTAATAAGTGTTTACCTTGTACAACTGTCTGACATGATTCTCAAGAAATATTTTAGTCTCTGTGTATAATCTTTCCCCCAACGGCTCAGGGTATGCAACACACAAGGCATAAATATCACTAGTGTCAAAGTTAAGAATAAACACAATTGGTAAACATAAATTTTAAAAAATGTATATATATAAACATAAATGCTTTGAAATGCATGTAAAATACATCAGCTCTTCATAGTAACTCAATTTTCCTATTTTACCAATAACTCGTGAATACATTCAATGAACTCAACAGTTTTTTCTCGACAGCTTTGCTTTAACTCTCTCGTAACCCTAATGTTTAATTTATTTTAACTTATTTACAGGATACGAGAATCTATCATTCCACGTGGCTCTTTCCACATAGTCGAGCATTACAACGGCCTTGATTGTAGTAAGTAACTTGTTCCATGTCTCGTCAAAATCCACCACCCGTGGCTTTAAGGACATTGTAGAGTTTCTCTTTCAGCCTGCAGAGAGAAAGAAAAAAAAACAAGATACAGGATTAAATAAAATGATTTTTGTTTCTTAAACAAAGCAACATATAAATAGCTCTAACAATTCTTTTCCTAAATAGTTTTCTAAATATCTATTTTATTTACATCAGTTAACCAAACCAAAACATAACAACTTGGGATCTTGAGAAAAATTAAACGGTGTTAAACAATAAAACAATTCAACAAACAAAGTAAAGCACAAAATTTATTGTAAGAATAAAACAAAATCCTAACTTTTCTCCATTTTACAGCATTTTTTGCACTTCTAAGGGTTTCAGAATGACAACACTTAAACTAAACTTTACATCACCAGTTGGAACACGATTTTGTTCAAATGAATGACAGCATAAAGATTAGATATAGTGTACTCACAGATCTCTGAACATTTAATGAACGAAAACAGAACACAGTCAGATGCAGCAGCATTATGACAGAGACAGCTCTGCCAGTAAAATTATGAATTTTCACTTCGCTTTCATAAAAAGTCCCATATTGCATCTACAATAAAAAGAAGGCCCGCTGTGCTGCTGCAGTTTGACTTAACGTCACAGATTACTTTAACATCGTGAGTGACAGTTTTTCCAAGTGGAAGATTCACTCTTACACATACATAGTCGTCTTATTTAATGAAACGTTACTGTGAGTTGATAAACACCCTTTCTGACGTTTTCCAAAAAACGTAGCTAAGTAAAGGTTACTGGCTACCGGAATGCCAATCCCAAAATAGGATGACAAGCTAGAAAGCTAACTAGCCAGTTGCTAGCATGCTACTTCTTCCTGTTTGAATGCACATACTTTGGAGGAAAACGCTAGCAGTTAGCCGGCTAGCAACTAGCTAACGGTGGCTCAGCTATAGCTAGCAACTTGTCACCTTAGTAGTTTTCTTACATTAACCCTGACAGCTCGGCAGAACATGGCACTGATATTAAACAAATCAGGTTACCCAGGTCAAGAAATACCTTTTGAATACAACCCACCTCTATACATGAATTACTTGTTATAAAACTCTGGTTGTCCGCTGTCACGGGCTTGAATTGATACAGGTCTTCCCTAGTACCTCTTGGGTTATACCATATTTGTTAGGGGTGCGGAATAAATAATTGTAAATTCGATTAAAGACAGTACTTGCTTGCTATTATATCATAGCAATTTTGTTAAATACACATTTTTGTTCAGTCAAATTGATTAAATTGTGCTCATCCCTATGCATCCCTAGATCAACACAAACAGTCCAGATTCACGCAGAAATGGTATCGCCAACGGAAACCCGTAAGGACCACAAGGACCATACCTTGCCATAATATCGATTAGTCCTGTCATCAGTTAGACGTTTATCCAGGGCATAAATATCGTGTAATGTTATTTAATGTAATATAATGTAATATAATTTAATAGGATGGATGGATAGATGGTTGTTTGCTGCTTTTTAATGCCAGAGTTGTACATTGAGATCATTTTATGATGTGAAATAATTATTGATTATAAATGATTAATGATTAGTAGCCTAGTTGTTTTGGTCAAACTTTGAAAATAGGGTATGCATGTGTGTAAAAATAATTGATTGATAGTTATGTTTTGTTTTCAACATTAAGTTGTGGTTGATTTCAACTGAATTGACTACAAACATCTATCAGCTGTAGGGGTAAGAGTTTCATTATGTACTCAGAGAGTCACGAGATATCTTACTAACAGACAGACCGAGTTGACAAGTGGTAAAATGTGAGACAAAAGATTTGCCTAATGTGATAAAGATTCAAAAATGTATGTGGGATCAATATCAGCTTTTACCATACGGAGGGCATAATCTGACTTATAGCCATTTTGGGGTTTTAAAGATTGATTGGCTGTGGCTACTGTTATAAATCAGGTAAACTCCCAAGGTTTATCAGTTGTAGATAAACATCAAATAAACATAACATAAATTATCTAATTAATCTAATTTTGGTTGTGCATGTTTTGTTTTTAATGTAGGAACTAAAGGACCACCCTTGTTGTTTGAGAATCAGTAGTTTTATTTCATCTGTGTTTGGTGACAGCAAACATACATTTTTAAGTGTTTATTATTCATTTCTTATCATATTATGATTTGTGGGTTTGTGTTTTGATCCTTCCTTTTTAAAGTCAGATTCTGTTACTTCTCTACTGAATTGACTTCCTCTTCTTTAGTTTGTTTGTGGCTTTTTCATCATTAGAAATTTATAGAACTCTATAAAAAAATAAAAAATGTAAGCGTTCAGACTGATATGATCACAAATATGATTCATGTGACAACTGACAGAAATGAAACCCTCCCTGTTGGGCAATGTTTCAAGAAAATTTGACTTCCTTGTGGTCATGAGGAAATGTCAGAAGAACACTAATCTGTTTGCTTTTGAAACTACTTTTGTGTTTGAACAAAAAATTTTTCATTTGATCCGCTGCTGTTCGTCTGAAGCCATTTGGTAAGAAAAAGAAAGAAACTTTTTTTTGTGAATTGATTTTTTTGTCCAGTGAAACATAATGTTTTTTTTTTTATTTTTATTTTTTTTACAAATGCTCCTCCAGCTCTACAGCTGTTTTTAGTTTTTAACACACACACAAAAAAACATCTGGTGGGTAACAGTAACTTACTGGTTTAAAAGTGTCTATTTATTCAAACTTTACATTGAAGACAAAAACCCTGAAATCCAGACACTGTGTTTCTTCTTCATCTTGTTTTAAAAGATGAAGTCCACGAGTGTGGCGGCAGCTCTGTGTGGAAACATGCTGACGGTCAGCGTGTTGCTGAGTGTCTTCTGTCTTTCAGGTGAGCTCTTTGTTTCACCTGAACCACGTTTCCTCTGAAATACTGGACTCTGATCTTCTTTAAAGGCTTTGCACGTAACCTCCCGCAGCTCAGCTGGAGGTTATCGTCAGCTTTCTCTTCGAGGAGAATCTGCTCCAAGTTGTGTTTCTGTTGACTCTTGTTTTACAGGAGCTCAGACTCAGTGTGATAAGAAAGCAGCCATCAACATCACAGCGCCAAATCGGATGAAAGCTCTGAGTGGATCCTGTTTGCAAATCCCGTGTAACTTCAGCGAGAATGCACAAGTAAACTCGTTTGATGGCAACGAAAAAACATTTGGAGTGTGGATTAAAAGTGACCCAGCCTTTGGACGGAACTTAAATAATGTTATTTTTAACAGCAGTAAAACACAAAACAGCTATAATGTTGAAATTATTGGAGACCTGAAACAGAGGAACTGCACCACTGTGTTTTCTGATCTAATCAGCAGTCATGCAGATAAATACTTCTTCAGAATTGAGAACAGACTACTAACGGCAACAGCTTCCTGTCATCCTGTTAAAATAACAGTTAGTGGTGAGTCTTCTGGCTTTATTTTGTTCTCCTGCATGTAAATGAATAGATGAAACAGGAGTTCTTGTCTGTCTGCTGTCGTCTACATTTCTGTAACTGGAACATTAGAAAACTACAAGCAGCTGTCAGCTCCTGTTCTGAACATCCTTTCTTGAGCTCACATCTGTGTGAAGTTGTTTAAACCTTGTGTCTGATGTGAAAGCGCAGATTCTGCTTGGAGCCCCACAATTGAGCTCTCAGTTGACGTGACGAAGAAGAACTCTGTCACCGTAACATGCTCAGCTCTCACTCCCTGCCCACAATCACCTCCTGAACTCAGCTGGAATTCACCAACAAACTCCCTGAAGCAGACGGTAAGGAACGCCGATGGAAGCTTTGCAACTCAAATCCAGCAGCGCATCGCTCTGTCCGACACACACGACGGGTACAACATCAGCTGTATCGCCAGATATCCTGTTAACGGTAAGGGATTCTGTGTTTTGTGGATGTCACTCTGTCAGAACATCGTAGTTGTTTCTGATGCGTAAAGTTCATATCTTCCTCCAGGTGCTTCCACTGTGGAGTCAGCAGACAGCTGGTTCTACCTGAGCTGCTCCAACAAAGCCAAGCCTCCCATCAGCGGCTACACCAGGTTCAACAACAGCAAACATGGCGTCATGAAAGCAGCTACAGGAAGCATGTTCATCTACGACTGCGATGTTCTGGAAAAAGGTAATTTGTCGCCTTCTTTGTAAGCGCGACTCTGCGTGTTTCTCTGTTTGACACATCATCATCAGGGCAGATGGAGGAAATTCTTACTACGTCAGTTATTGAAATCTCTGTCACAACTATGGAGTCGTTCATCTTTTGCTGTAAAGGCTTTATGTTTGACCTTTGCTTTTGGATCTTCACTTGTTTCTGATGCAAGAATGTACGAATGTTTGCTCGAAATATACGGAAAATTGTTGGATTAGGAAACGCTTTACATGGAAAAGAAACAGTAGGAAATGCTTTATGATCAGGGGTGGAAATTTTCTATTAAATTTTGTATTGGCCACTAAAACATTTTTCTAGCCACTATTTTGCTTTTTGTTGTAACTTTGAGGCATTTAGATGAGTCATGGTCCTTGATGGCCTCTAATTTCAATTTTGTTTGTGTGCCTACAACTAGGTGGTGGCACTCATAGTTTAAAATTCACAACAGGTGTGGGTTTTTTTACTGCTCAAACCCATTATTTTGTGTCAAAGGAAAGCACTGAAAGTTTTGTTCTGTTCCATAGAATGGTTTTCAATCATACGGTAAAATAATTTTAACAGAATACTCAACAGCCTGTTTGTCCAAAATTGCAAAGGTGGCATTTATGAGGCTTCAACATTTTTTTTGTTGTTATTTCTCATTACCACAAACCTTGCTGTTTGGTAAAGTACTGTGTAGATGGAGCACCTCTAGATTTTTAAAGGTATTCAGCTTGCTTGAACAACAAAGATATTCAGCCTCAAAAATATATTTAAACTTTGAAGAAGAAAGGAAAATGGTGGAAAAATATTATTAGAGGTGTAATAAACACAGCCTTTTTATCTCTTGTATTTTTTTGTTCTATATTATAAGTAATATACTAACTATTTCTGCTTTAAGTAGGATTTCAATGACAAAAGGAAATCCCACCAAGTTCTGGTGCTGTCTCAGAATGCACCTGTTTTATTTATTTTTATCTTTTGAAACGTTTCTCTCACAAGGTTCATTCTGATACCTCGTCAACCTGGATTTTGTATGGGAATGAATTTAAAAATACAAAAAAATAAGAGAATAAAAAAGGAGAAGACTTTTTTTTTAACAAACTTAACAAACTATTTGGACCAAAAAAAATATAGCTTTGGAAAAGTTGTCGTAAGCTTGGAAATGTGTCAGTGCTCATCCGGTTCCAAAACAACAACAAGACATTTTTCAGGAGTCAGACTAAAAACATGTTCCTGGCTGAATCTTCGAGTCATTCCCCAGAAGGTTCTGAAGAAAAAATACTGTTGAAATGTTAGTTGTTTCCTCAGTAAAGATAAATGTTTACCCAACTTTGGCCAGCGGTCAGTGTTCATTTCCACCCCTGACATCTGTTTTTGCGTGCAAATGTTTTTTGTTATCTGCTAGTGACTTTTTTTTTCTCCATAGAAAACAGCTCTGGCCAATCACAGACTTTACTTATTTCAGTGACGGTTGTCTTTGTGCTCCTCTGCCTGGCTTTCTGTGTTTGGTAAGTAACAGCTGCTCAAAAATCTGTCGTATCTCCTCTCAGGGAAACCTTTGTGTAACACAGTTCATATTAAACGCAACAGATGTGTGACCTTCATGTATTGTTTCTGCATCAACAAATTTCCCGCACTTACTCTGAGTTATTCAGTCTCACGTTTCTTCTTTTATATACGTTTTGTAGTTTTAAAATGTAAGGAGCAGAAGGAAAGTCATCTGAACAATAATTTCTCCTGCAAAGTATAAATAACCAAAATTCTACTTAAGTATAGTAACAAAGTATTTGTACTTCATTACTTTAAACAACTGTATTTCTTTTATTATAATTTGAAACTTGAGCAACAGCAACATTAAACTTTCTAATGTCTTCTAGGTTTTTTAGGTTCAAGCATTCGTCGCCCCAGCGGACTCAGGTGGGTAAATGACAAATCTTTGTATATTACCTGCTGTATTTATTGTTCTATGTACAGTTGTGGTTTTACATTTGCACACACTCACTGTGAGCAGCAATGTCATATTTAATGTTAGCTTTAAAAAAAATAACTAAAATATCACAATTTGTAGAAGTTAGACCCAGGAATGCAGACTGACACAAGTACATTCAGTAAAACAACCAAGATTTGTATGATAGATATAAGATATATATAAGTTTCAACTAAATCTTTAGAACTCCAAACTAAATTTGACATTCGTGCCCACGATAAGTGGATGGAAACGTCTGACTGCAATGGTTGCCGAAGAAGAATCCAGCTCTTTGTATTCCCTCAACAGGTTTCCCAGAATGGAACAGGTGAGGAACTCGTTCTTCAATCAGCAGCTAAGGAAGCTGAGGAAGATGTCCATTATGGGGACGTGAACTTCCTCAAGAAGGAACCCGGCTCTGTCTCCGTGCGCCGCAGCAGACAGCAGGAGGAAGAGACGGTGTACTCCCAGGTCAAAGTGTCTCGAGTAGAAAACAGCTCAACACAGACCGCAAACCAGCCAGAGGATTTGTACGCTCAAGTGGAAAAACACTGACGAAGACCATGCCTGGGACCTTTCTGGGTGGAGTTTACATGTTCTCCCCGTGCAGGAGTGGGCTTTCTCTGGGTACTCCGATTATTTGGTAACTCTAAGTAGTCCCCAGGTGTGAGTGCTTGTTTGTCCCCACGTGTCCCTGTGATGGACCTGTCCAGTGTACTGTGACAGCGGGACATGAGTGACCCTCGTATGAAAGCTGTTGCTCACATATTCTCATATCAAAACAAATATATATTTTTTAAAAGTCATGTTTCAAAACTGAAGTGGTGCTTTGCTGTTTTAGATTATTTTCAAACATGGTTTTAAATGAATAAATTGAATTTTGTTGCTGAAATTTGTATTTCTTTGGTTTTCCTAAATGTCCATTTTTTCGGAACATGTTGGTTAAATCCCTGATCTGAAAATATTGCTTGACTAAGAATTTATGTCATCATGTGAATGTACATAAAAAAACATCCCAAACACATCAGCAAAACCAATAATAATAATAATAAAGAATGATACTAGAAATTGAGGAGAAAGAGCAAGTGGCCCATTTGCATGCTAATGTTTAAAAAAAAAAAGATCTTGGGCAAACTGTTAGCACTCTGGTGGCTTTGAGTGATCAGTATCAATAGCATTGATAAGATTAAGAACAAACTTCTAAAAATAAGCTAAAAGCAGGAAATGAACAAAGGAAGTTGATTGCTTGAAGTTTCCATAATTTTCAAGGTCACCAAAAACACCCAGTTTTTGTTCCTCTTTTGTTTTGTTCTGTGAAAGAGACTAACCTGTTTGTGGAAAGAAAACATCAGCAGAAAATTGAGCGGTTGGGACAACAACCTTGAGCAAAAAGTGCAGCTGAAAAGAGTATTTCACACATTTATTCTCACACTCTTAACCCAGATATTTATTGTACTTAAACTTTTTAGTAATCATTACTTATTCTTTTATGTTTGTTAAAAACATTGTCTCATTACTAAATCAAATTAGTTGATTGTACTTTTCTACAAAAAATACAGTGTAATGATCTTGTTAGGCAGAGATAACTAAAGATATTATGTTTTTGAAGTGAAGGGGTGTGGTCTATTCAAACTCCGCCTTGCAGCAACATGCAAATCCAGTTAAACCACGCCTCCTGAGCAGTTGGTCTTTAAAACTAAGTTGGCTTTTTTTCTTTAGTAGCTACTGTTTCAATACCATTTTGCACTTGTGACAAGCTAGACGTAAAATGTTATTTTGCCACAATTTTCTAGGAAAATTAAAATATACTGAAACATTAATATATGTTGTTTGATTCCTTCTCTGTAGAATTTAGTGTTGCGTTCAATATTATTTAAAGAGCAAAATGATAAATAATTACATTAGAGGAAATGTAATTTCCTCACGAATTTCTAGTAAACTCAACTAATTTGGGTTAAGAGTGCACAGTCTGATGACAGCGTGACAGTGAGCAATCCAAAACAGTTGACCTCCTCTTTCACACATAAAAAAAGGAGGGGTGCGGATGAAGGAATTCTGAGAAAATAAGTTTATGTAGGCCTATTTTTACACTTCATTTGTTTTGAAGATTGTTTGATCAGCAGAAAGTCAACTCAAGGTACTTTGATTTAATGATCGAACCCATCGAACTTCTAGAGATATTAGGAGCTGCGAGTCATTCACAATACTCTACGCATGACGTCTTTCAATATTGTTCTTTTTTTAAAATACCACCATTCTCAACACAATAAAACTAAGCTAAATCTTAAACTCTGCTGTAAAAGGCAGTGGGGGATATGCATTCTTTCAAGAAATGCTAGATCTTTCATTCCATATTGGGTGAATAAATAATACCAACAGAAATATTTTAAACAATGTATAAAAATAAAAGTCTCTGGATTAGGTGCCCTTTGTGCCTCAAAGATTTTCATATACGGTAAATTAAACTACTTACTAAGCAAATATCCATGTGTCTTTGCAATGTAACACACAATTTTTTTTTTATTATTATTGTTTACATTTTTTTATGGATTGCTGAAGCATAGAGGTCAGTCAAATGAGCATGTCCCCACTACTGACTGAGACCAAGCTTTCTGACACTGGGCAGCACATTTCTCTCTAGAATCCCTTGATAGTCTTGAGATTTCATTCCACCCTGCACAGACCTCCTGTGGCAGGTGCAGCAAAGCAGCCCCAGAACATAACAGAGCCTCCTCCATGTTTCACAGCAGGGACAGTCTTCTTTTCTTCATATGCTTCATTTTTCCATCTGCGAACATAGAGCTGATGTGTTGCCAAAAGGTTTCATGAGTTTATTTTTATTTTTTTTATAATTCTGTTGAAGCATGTTTGAAAAGCATTGTCTGACTTTCATTGGTTCATTTTCATAGAATTTTTATTCATTATTACTTTTGTCAGATTTAAGTTATTTCTGTGACCATTGTGAGTTTTTCTTTCATTAACCGAGTGGTACCAACAATTTTGTCTATGTGTGTATACTTCACTATTAGTAGAACTAATAATAGCCTACCCTTTCCATGTTTTCATCTTAGCCATTCAGCGGACAAGAAAGCACCCAGAAAGGCAAGAGAAATAGAAATATGTTTTTGAAATAGATTTTGTATCCTTCATTCTTTTGTCTTCCCACAAGACAGATCTCTTTATTCTAAATACGATGTTATTTTTAAACAATGTTAAATATTTAAAAATCTAGTGTTATGTTTCTTTTCTCTTGTTTGTTTCAATGAATTAGTCTGTTTTACCTTGATTAAATGTAGCCTAATTTATTCAACCCTGTTACAGTGTGTTCAACCCCGTTACTTTATATGTTGTTATACATTTTTTGAAAGTAAAAACAAATATTAGACTAATGTTGCTTGAATTGTATACAATGTTTCCAAGACAAGTAGCCTATATCATAAAAAAGTCCAATCAAATGTTTATTCTAAAGTGTATTTTCATGTTTTAAGAAGACTGTTTGTACATTAAGTTGCCATACTCCACTTGACAATAAAATTATTATTATTCAGAATCAAATAAAATGTACTTAGGTCGAGTTACACACGAGACAGGTGACGACAAAGGACCTGGAAGACTTTGATTAGGTTTTAGTTATAGGCCTACTTATACAGGAATCTAATTGTCCCGTTACAGGGTGGAACTTAAAACAACTTAAGGAACAAAGAAATAACTATTAATTTTTGGGATTTAATTCATAAGGTGGAAAAATTTATTTTCTCACGAGGTTCAAATAGTTTTTCAGTAGTTGCAATGTTCAGAAGCACGATTTTTGTGGTATATTTTCTGTAACCTGAGAACCCACTTGTTACAAATGCCTGTCTTTGAATGTGAAATATCTCAATTACAAAGTTTTGATTTTAGGCTATCTCTAGGAGAGAAATGCTCTTTACTTGTTTAATTTCAATAATGACTTATGAAACTGCATGTTAAAAAAAATCGGTTGTATGATTACGTAGCAACAGAGAAAGAATTCATCAAACCGATTTCTGGGCGATAAGATAATTGAAACTTTTTAAGTCCCGCTACATTTCAACAATTTCTGTCGAACTGCTGCTAACGCTGTTATCGTGAGTCATGATTATTTTGTTTTATTTACAAGAGCAGCATTTATACCTAGTTTAAATAGTACAACCAATGAAGTTCACGGATTGCATACATTTTTAATGTTAACACGCTAGCATTTGTGCAGAAACGCTAACAAAACAGTTTATTAGCAATCAGCTGCCGCGATAAAACAAATCTGTTCTAAAGTCCAGGAAAACTTATTTTGAAACCTGCATTACAGGAAGTTACCAGCAGAGGGAGACATGTAGTTTGAGGTCCAGTTATTTCCCTGCAGATATTACGTATATTGTACTTACTTGTTAAGGATTTTCGTTAAAAACGGTTATGAAAACATTTTTCCCTTCAAGGCTTCCGTATTTATTTGTTACACTATTTGTTTTAGTTACACCATACAGATCAAATAAGACAGCACAATGACATTTAACTTTTTGGGCAACATCAGCACCCCTGTTGTTTTATAATAATCTAAAAAAACGACTTAAAACTAAATCACATTTGAATGACAGCGTAAATAACTGTGCTCATATTAGGTAGGCTACATGAAAGGGGGTGCGTAGCGTTGCAAAAGCAGTTCTTATTAAATAACTCGAGCGTTGTGTTTCTTTGCAGGTTTAGCCAACGTCTGTCACAATGGATGATTCTTATTCGCCTGACACTCATCCTCCTGTTTTCCAGCAAAGCAGCCACAGCCAGTCCTGTAAGCTTGTCTGAATGTATATGCACAATCAGGAAACACAGTAAATCTCACTTTACACACATTACTTTACTTGGCTCAAGAGCACACAGAGGGGAAATTGTGGGTGAAGGCAGTTGTGGGTCTTTCAGCTTTCCTGCCCAGAATTTTGTGCTGGTCTGGGGTTTTAAGTCTGCAATCTCTCAGTACCAGGCTATTCTTTTCTAACCTCTGCATCACCACTTTTCCAAGTACAAAGAGTCCAAGGGGGAGGATGAATACATACTTACTTACTAACTGTAAACCGATTTGTACATTCATATCTAGAATGACTTTGAATAATTTTGTCATACTTTTCAGCCTTGGCTTGGTTTGTTGAACAACCTGTATACCTTCTGAATTTGACGCATCTCCTGCCCTCCACCTCCACGATGGGCGTGCAGACATCACATCCTCCAATGAATGTCTTTTACAAGTCCTATGAGGAGATGCAGCACTATTGTACATCCTCCGTACCAAGTAACACCTTATTTACAGACTTCTGTATGTTTTTAAAGCTACACAACAAATACAGTTAAGTAATGGTGCATAATACATTACATTGCATGTTGTTTCATCCAGGTGAGCTAGTTTATTGTCCCAGTGTAAGACCAAAAAAAAATTGCTTGATCTATACTTTTTTTTCAACCTGGTTAGATTTTTGTCCAGGTTATCCGGCCTACTTTCTGTATGAGGGAACACAGTCCAGCCCATCTGTGTCCATGAGCAGCACCCAGTCACAACATCATCTACTGAGTACTTTTGAGCTGCAGGCGGAGAACAGGGGTGCTCTGATTGGTCCACAGAGCAGGAGTACAGCAGCTCTGCCAGGTAACACCTAAATCTCAACTTTTTTTAAAAAAATCAGAGGTCAAAAACATTCTCAACCCTTTCTGTACTCTGTCCAAAGGTAATGTTGGGGCCTTTAAACTGGGAAACTCCAATAAACCTTCTGTGAAGGTCTCAAAGACGAAGGCGTGCCGCTTAATGAAAAACAGGTAGAGAGGGTTGTTCACATTTCCTATGAATCAAAAATAGTTGAAAACGGGAGAAAAGCACACTTTCTAATCTTCTAGTTGTTGTTGCTTCCAGCCAAGCTGCCCGAGCGTATCGGCAAAAGAAGAAGGACTATATCAGAAGCCTGGAGGATCGTGTGGTGGAGCTAGATAATCAGAACAGGACTCTGGTACAGGAGATCAGAACCTTGATGAACACATAAAGCGGAGTAATTCCGTGTTCAAGATAATGAGCTAATTCTGTGGACCGAGTTGGTTTGTGTTGTGTGTCTTGACATTTTCAAATATATCCACTTGTTTAGCGTGTTGCCTTGATGTTGACTTCATGGTTTCAAACCCACAGTTGTCCTCTACTAGATGCTAAATAGGAACGGTTTAACTGTTTTTTAAGTCACTGATTTCGCAAAGATGCTCTCGCAATAAATTGGATGGTTTTGTGTTTGTGCAGCTGCAGTAAACTCATCAATCACTGTATTTTTATCAGAACGTGCATTACATCGTATATAGCAGCAGGGGGAGCCAAAAACAAAGTTCAATTGCATAAAGCAATCCAAATATGCAACAAAACAGAACATTGCAATAAAATATTTGTAGGACCTCTGCAAAGTAAAAGCCTTAAATACCAAGTCTATTGTCTTGTGTGCCACCAAGCGTCGCAACGGAATTAGATTTATTCGTATTTACTGTGAAACTCACCTTTACAAGTCCTATTAAATCCAACAGATTGTTTAATTCTATAGAGACTTTACCGCGGAAAGTCAAAATGAAATAATGAATTGACAATGGTTAATGGCAATTGTTTAGGTATCATCTGCAATATGATTTCATATTTAGTAATGAATAAATATCTATTCTATCCTATTCTATTATGTTTTTAACCCTGGAAAATATTACACACCCACTTGAACCGGAAACGTTTCCATCCCAGCCCCTAACAAGGACGCGTTCAGGTACTTACAAAAATTGTAATCGATCGTGATCTTTGACGCCTCAAATTGTAAAAAAAATGAATATCATCATAAGAAATCATGATTGCCGACAAAAGTAAGCAAACTGAAACAAGTTGTGCTGCTTTATTTGTGTGCGCTTTTAAATGTAAATAGTTCAATCGAGGGTCGCATTAAGAAAAACTGCGGCAAGTAAAGTTACGCTTGACACAACCAATTCACATTTTGCCTCTTAAGTCGTATATTTTTTTCCCTTCTGTATCATTGTTAGCCTATCACGTTGTTTGATTTCAGTTTTATGGACGTGTGGAGTCCGTTAAAATCGGTGAGCCTCACTTTGTTTTTGAAACTCCGACTTCACGGTGAGTGCCCGAACGCCACACGGCAGCGGATGTAGCCGCAGGATTGTACTACAGTATAGCGGCAACCATGTAGAGCTCAACGCTGAAACATTCTGTTCGACTCGCCTAATAATGTGTGCTCATTTTCACTCATGTGGACTGACGTATGTGGCCGGGACAATGTTTTTGTGAAGATAATCGGACGGTCGGTCTGGAATGACAAAAACGAAGGAGTCGACAGTGAAACCGAAGCCGTAGCTGCACCACCTAACCTCACAATTTGAGGTTTATAAAAGGGACGTCGGGTTATTTTTCTTCATTTATTTCTTTTTTCTTTGTGTTTTTAATTATTTCTAATGACGCCACTATTATAGCTAAGCGTCTGTGAATCTGGGGGCAGTTTGGTTTGTATCCGCGTTACCGCCCCGTTTCTCTCCTCTTTTTTTTTTTTTTTTTTTTTTGTAATTTTGGGTAACGCCATCAGCTCTGTAGGTACAGAGCTGGAGAGAAAGCGGTGGGCGTAAAATAAAACGCTGCGGACACAATGGGGAATACAACGTCCTGCTGCGTGTCGTCGAGCCCCAAACACCGGAGGAGCAACCACTCCAGGCTGGAGCCGTATCGGCCGGAGCCGGAGCTGAGTCGTGAGGACACGGGCTGCAACCTTCAGCACATCAGCGACAGAGAAAACATCGACGGTAAGATCCTGAAGATAGCCCCAACAATTCGGGAAAGATCAAACCCAAACTGCTCATTTAAAAAAAAAAAATCTGGTTTGAACTGATTTAATTTCTTCTTCTTGTTCCACCTTAATGCAGATTTATGGTGGAGTATTAATACATCCAGAGTTTGCAACATCTGTGCAGGGAAGACACACCCACCCTTCTGCAAATTTATACAAATATCCAACTTTGATCCTAACAATCTTGCATATGTAATGCCACCTGTTATATTTGTTTCAACTCAAAGACTAAGAAGTAGTTTGAGTCATTAAGTCTTCATTTATTTTTCTCACTCGTTGGCAGTGAAGTCATTAATAAGGTTGAACCAGCTTCCACCCCCTTCACCGTGATCTGCATGATGGAATCAACCTATTTGAACGTTTGATCTCTGATACCTTATCAAAGTAAAATAATGATCCTGCTAAAGGTTTTCCCCATGCAAATGCAGTTTTTCCAAGATCTATCAAGATCGATCTTTTTGTCCTTCGTTTATGTTGTCCTCGTAAACGTGACTTTGTTCTACAATTCATCCACACGAAAACGCCAGAAACATCCCAAAACATTGCAGTAACTCTGCCAGGTCTGGATGTGTTGCTATGATGCTACCAGAATATGTAAAGCTGAAGGAGCCTGTTCTGACACGAGTTGTTGGAGAAACATCAGCACGGCTTGGTTATTGTGTCATTTAATGAAATAAGCCACTTGTGGTTTTTCACACTTTAAAGTGAAAAAGCACAAGGTGTTGATGAGTCTGGGGAGTCTTCTAACTGTGAATTCCAGCCAAATTAACCCTAAATCGATTGTGTACAAAACTATTTTGTTTGTTTTGATTGTAGCTGAGGTTTAAAAAGGTGTGTGTATTAAATTTCTTAATGTGTCATTTAAAGACATATATTTCCAGACTTACATGGTTGTAGCTGAGTTCTTTTTTAAAACACATTTGAGATCTATTTGTTAAAAAATTATACTGTACATTAGACAAGGCTGCTGATTAAGTAAGGAAGAATTGACTCTTGTTTCTTTACAGATAATATTTTCTGCATTTTATAGGGCTAAGAATTTTAAGGCATCTCAAAATTTAATTCGACTGCAATTTAGACAGTTGTGATTCAATTAAACTAACTCTGTCTTCCATCAGTAAAAGATGACCTTGCTCTCAAACTGTGGCAGGAAAGGTGGCGGGCATGTTGCAAAGATCCTTTCTGTTGGGTAGGGATGCTTTAGATTCAGAGCCCTCGACATCTCCATGTTACAAATAACAACAATAAAATAATTAACAATTACTTTTGCATCAGCTTGCTCCATCTCACACAGTCACTTATTTTATGTAGTAATAATTTACCTAAACCATGAGGTGTTTGCTATTGTAAAGGCCAACATTCCTTTACCCACAAATGCAGTCAAAACCCTGTGACACCCATCTACCCTCTGATGGGAAAAGGTTGTCTCCTTGGCTTTTGTAAAGGGAGTCACCATTGTAACTCCAACTTTAACTTTAGGCCAAGTTGACAATGGGTCCAACAGACCTGTAAATAAAAACAAGCAATTACATTGATGTTGCAAAGTAACAAGAACCTAGCTGATATTGATAACTAATGCAAGTTGAAATGTCACGCTAACGTCGTGTGCAATGCAGTGTTCATGTCCGGAATGAAAAATCGCACACTCTTCCACTTCTTCAGTGTCACAATGATGCGTTTAAGTTCCTGAAACATAGTACCGTTTGAACATGTGAATCGATGCTCGCTACTACCTAAGGAATTTGGTCGATACATATAAAAATACTGAATTTGGTACCCATCCATAGGTGCAGCCCTAATACCTTCTTTTGTCAGATTTTGTAGGAAAGAAATGATTAGGTGCTTTGCCAAATTTAGCTAACTATTGTAATGTTTTTTTCCTAAATAGTATGTTGTATTCCATTCGCTGTAAATTAAATGTTGCTGATTTTTAAAGTGATAATTTGTCTTGAAAGGCAAAACAAAAAAAGTATATTTAAAGTAGAAATAAAAACATTTATTTGATGGAATCGTTTTTGGCTAAGGGTAAAAAGTATTCTGTCATGGACTTGCGACCTGTCCAGGGTGACCCCCACCCCCCGCACTGTGACTGCTGGATATGGGCACCAGTGACCCCTGTGACCCTGAAAGGAAGAAGCGGGTAACAGATAATGGATGGATGGATGGTTAAAGGTATTAAACACAAATATGAGATGAGCAAAGGGAATGTCAACATTTGTAAAAGCAGAGAAGCAGTGAAAGTAAAAGGCCAACCTTGTGCACACAGGGATGTTAATGAGTGTGTTTTGAAGTCAGCAGTCATACTCCTTTGGGATTACAAGAACCCTAAAAATGCATTCCCCTCCCCACTGATGTCTGAATGCATTTGAATAATTTGATCAGAGAAAGCTGGTATTGCATGAGAGGGTGGGAGAAGACCTCCAGGATTTTTGCTATAACATGTCTCTTTCTTTATGTTTGCCTCTTTGTGTTGAGCTGTGGCTTTTGAAGATGGGTAATGAAGGATTGAAATGACAGCAACCTTTGCGATCCAAGTCTTCAATTTTATCATTTTGAGTTTATTCCATAAGTTTAGCTCACCAGAAGTGTGTCCTCCTTGTATGCGGAAGAACAAGAATGTGTGAATGATGTCGTTGAGTGTCTTAAAAGATTTTCCACCAGTACCTTTTACCGGTGTAATTGCAAATCGGCTGAAATCATGCAGTCTGTCTTTTTTTCTTGCTGAAGTAGTATTTTCAGCCACATGGACAGTTAAAAAAGAAGTCTTAGTGGAAATTCAAGTAGTGCATGGCCATTGCTTGGTGGGAGGCTTGTATTTCTGCAGTTTAGTGAAGATAAATCAAGAAAGGCTGCTTGTCTTGTTCAAGGCCAAGAGGAGGGAGACACTACAGTAATTCAACACATCATGCTCAGAGCTTATTACTATATTTTGCCTTATTTAGCTCTTCACAATA
>JAVKLF010000069.1:790480-804382 GCA_034783495.1 Millerichthys robustus | reverse complement strand
AATTTTGGTTAAACTAGTTGCAGCACTATTTCACCACCCTATGCACAGTTACAGCACTGAAACAGATGTTTTTGAGTGCACTTGGTGAGCATGTAACAGTCACTAATGCTGATATTCAGTGAGCAGCTTCATTAACCCACCTTCAGTTGTCTTTAAGCCCTCTTCATGTCCTCCTACATCTCCAGCTTTTATACTTCATGGAGTGGCTATCCCTCCCACATCACATCAGTGTGTGTGTTCCTTTCTGTATCAGTGCCCTTTGAGGCTTTTTAAGTGGGTCTCAACATAAAAAGGCTGTCAAGTTCAAAAGAACTTGAGGACAATGGCAGCAGTCTTCATGTAACCTACAATGTACTGAAACAGGTTGTGGTCTCAGGTATGCTTCACTGTAATGACCACAGTGTGTTTTAGGGCTTGACAGGCCATTGAAACATAGAGTCAAACCAAACTATTATCGCTCATTACATTTTAGATGTCTCTTTTTTCTTAGTCAAAACAACACTAGTCATTCAAATTTAAGATAAAAATTCCTACTATTGAAAGTTACATTTTGAAAGGAACTTTTCTCAAACATTCTTCTTTTTTTTTTTTCAAACAAATCACGTCACATTTTGCTTTCATGTGTTTTGTTTTGTGTTTAGTTGTATTTTATTTAATTTTTAAAAAACTGTCGTATTGGAATAGAATTGACATATTAGTTGTTTTTTTACTCTTAACCCAGAGCACTTTGACATTGCATACTTTACTTTTTGTTCATTTAGTGCAATATTAAGCATTGCTATTGCACATTGCAGGTTCCCTAATATTGTGCAACCCTAACATGAAACATAAATTTTGATGTGGAATGACTGAGTTAAGGAAATTTGTTTTACCATCCTAGGACCTGGCCTCCACATATACGAACAAAAATGCACGGGTTTCAGGTCTTAGGAGGTTAAATATGCCTGCTAATTATCATATAATAAATTAACCTGCCATATAGGCAGAGGTCAAATCAAGCTGATATCCAGACCTCTTTTTCATTCATTTCATCATTATTTTCCTTTATCAGATACTCCGTACTTCACCTTTGTTCTCATGTCACATTTTCTTAATTTTCATATTATCTCCCCTTTTTGTTTCACTTTCATAAAATGTTAATAAAGTTCTTTGTCTCTTGTCAATCATGTCTCAGATCTCCTATTTTTTATAATTGCATCTTCTGCTTTCTTTCCGTTTTGCCCTTTTTTCAATCTCATTATCAGCCTCTTTTTGGTTATGCCTTTTTTTTCTCTCTAGTGCAAATTCACTTACAGTCCTTTGTGTTACTTACAGTCACTCTCTGTTTGTGTATCGAGGCGTTGGCCCTGCTTGACCCTTCCTGTTTCGCTGACATCATCTCAAACACCCACAGAGTCATCAACCCAAGTTGCTTTGAGTTCTTTCTTGCTTCTGCCTATGTGTACAATTTATAAATTGACACTAATGGTTTCACTTTATGCTCACTGGGTGTCTAAGACTCAATAAATTCCAGTTTATGTTAAAACTAGACTGTACACTACATTAATCACATTGTGTGCACAGATATTTCTTTGTGTCTTTAGGATGCAAAATTTACTCAGCCTTTTTATGTTCTCAGTTTTATCACTTAGAATATGTTTTTTGCAAGTTTCTTCTTCAGAATTTCTCAGTAAAATTATGCTGTAGCATCTTTTTTGTGGATCTTAATCAGGGTAAACAGTTGAGACTAAATGAATTCTGTTATATTAAGCGGTTGACAGCATCTGTTTGGGAGACGACAGGGACTGTGCTTGTTTTTGGTTTGATTGAAATAAATCTAATAAAGTGAGGCATCATTCTTACATGGCATAAATAAATAAAAAAAATAATTTAAAAATGAAAAGGTTTACCTGTCTTAATGTTACAATGAGTGAAACTAAATGGCTAGAGGATAAATAGTAGCTTTTTCTCTGAATATTTTAGTAATTTCCATGTAAAGCATTCTTTAAGATTGAGAAAAGTTAACCAAACTTGCACGTATAAACCACCTGTCCTTTTTTAAATTATACCAGTCTGAAAGCTGTAATTGTTATAAGGTTTAGAGTTTTTTCCACAGTTCTTCTGTTATCAGTTATTTGGAGGTTGCATCCAAGAGAAGAGGATGGTCTAATATAAGTCTGTAACATTCTGCTGTGTTTGCTTAGTTCATTGATTTACAAACTGTTTACACAGCACTGGTGCAGCATGATGTCAGTTAACAGATTACGTTTCCATTTAGTTCAGTTCATTACAGGTGAAACGGTTCACTCTAAAGTTGATTTCTTGCTTTAACCCCATCGTTGAAGGTTTTTATTTCTCTGTGATGGTAGCAAATATTTTAATTTCATATATGTACAAAATAGTTATTGTAAAGAATGTGTTTCTTTTACCAAGAAGAATGCTAGTGATAATTTATGAGGGGGCATATGAACATAAAAACAAACCACGCTTGCTGGTGGAGGTTAGCACGAAAGCAGGAGTGGACAATCATTGTTTTTGAGGGCCACTAACCTCTATGTTGTACTTGTTTCTCTGCTCTAACACACCTGATTTGATTAACAGTCTTCTGCAGAACTTGAAAAGGTATTTCAATCACTGAATCAAGTAAAAAACAATAGGAGAATGAGCAGTAGCAGAGTGCTACATTGTAAATGCTACGTCCAAGCCACTTGTTTTGTGGGGGTGGGGTTTGATAAGGATGGCGGCCGGTTCAGCTGTTATGCTTTGCTTGGCAGGGGGGCAAGTAAAGCATAACAGCCTGCCAGGCCTATAATACAGTGGGGGAAACTGAATTGTAAATTTTAGATACAAAAGTCCAGGGGAACATTTTTGCAGTTTGCTGGACTAACTTTTATTCTTATTTTCAGATTTGCCCATAGAGCACAATCCTTCAGATCATCCTCGGGCCAGCACTATCTTTCTCAGCAAGTCACAAACTGATGGTAAGTTGTTTATATCTTTTTTGTATCAATATGCATCTAATTTCTTTAAACTTGTCTTTTGTATGTGACCTGACACATGAATTAACTTGCAAGTAGTGTAGTGTTTTATAGACAGCTACAGTGCATAGGTACAAAAATAGTTGGATTTGGTCAAAATATGACCAAGGCCTTATCTTTGGGTCCCTTGAAGGAAATGAAATGACAAACAAAAGAAAAGTGTGTAAAACATTTGTGATTTTTGTCACAGACTGTTAAAACAGTGATATACCTTAAAACTGACCCATGCCAACTGCACACTTGTCATTTTTTACACTTTCCTTTACAACAGTTTTATTAAGAGTTACTAGGGATGCTTGTTGTGAATGTTTTTTGTCAAAAACAAACATACAGCCAACTTGGATTTTTATTTTTTCAGTTTTGGTGCCCAACAAGAGAGGTAAGCATATAGGTGTGTCCAGTATCAAACAGCGGCTAATACTGTGCTTACTGTGTGTTTGGGTTTGACTCTTTCAATAATTGCCTCTTTATGTAGCCTAAACCTCTGTTGTCTTCCTGTACTTTACCTATGTTGTCCTTTGTTAGATAGTTTTGTGCATTTATTGCTAAGCTTTCTTTATGTGTATATATATGCTTCTTCCACTGCACATGTTGGTCCATGAGTACAGCTATTAATATGGCTGCTTGGCCTTGACCGGAAATTTGATTTCTGTTTGCTTTACTCCATCAGTTGTGAATAAAATGTGCATCATGCATGCATTCAGATATCCCTATGATTAGAGCTGTAACTTAAGTGTTTTCTATCAAAATATTTAACCCCATTGAGATTGCTGCTTTTTGCTAAAAAGCAGTGTGTGATCTTAACTTCTTAGTGGAAAAACATGTGCATTACTGTGAAGGTGTCTGTCTGTCAGAGAGGTAAGGTACAGAAGAGACGGTTGAGAAGCGCACAGCGCTACTGAATTTGTGTGATCCTGCTTCCTCTTCCTGCTATGGTTTGCTTTGCTAGCACGTCTGTAATTGTTTTTGAGTTATGCTAATTCATAGTAATTGAATAAAGAACATTTCTAAATGCAAGTTTTCATACCTCGGATTATGGACCATAATGTCATGGTAAGATTAGGCTTTCAGTCTATTCTTTAAAACATTGTTTTCCCAGGCTAGACATTGTAACTAAGTAAATCTTTGAGATGCATCAGGATAAGTAAATCTTTATTAATAAATAGAAGTACATCGATTGTCCTATTGGATTGCTGAACTGTATCCTAAGAATCTAAAATTTAGTACAAAGTTCAGTTTGAAAAGTGGTTGTGGAAGTCATCTTTTTTGTTATTACATCTTCCATATTAACTTTACTTTTTTATTAGCAGCAAAACGGCCCCAGATCAGAACACCACTACCTTTGTGCCAAACAATTTGACCATTATGGGGCTTGAATGCTTACCTGAATTTTTGTCTTTTTAAGAAAATATGGGCATAATCTTTGTTACACAGGATCATGAAACTTCTCAACAATGATTGTATTGTCCCTGTGGACAGTTGTAATTTGGCTTTTGTGACTTGTGGTAATTTTAGATTTACACTAAAGGAGATCCTCATCATCTCTATGGCTCACGGGCTCTCGGCAATAACCGCTTCCTGAATCATAAAATGTTGGAATTGTAACTTAAAGTTACTACTAAAGTTCTGTCATTACAGACACTTTTAAATGAACAGGTAACACAGCAGACATTCAGATGTAGTTATTCAGAGCAATATTGTTTCTAGTTTTAAAAACCTCTGAAAAACCTACTGATATATTACTGCCCAACCCTAGTTTTAACTTGCACCCAATGACTGGCATATGCTGACTCACTAATACAGCAGCCCAGAGCTCAAATCCTTGTCAATTAAGGAATTGACATTCTAAATAATTAGATTTGCATAAAGTAAAAAAAAAAAAAAACAATTAAAAAAACACCATCTTGAATAACAATTTTGATCGGAATAAATTAGTCACTATAATTGATTTAATTTACACTAAACTGATGAATGGATTAATAAGTGTCATTTTACAAGCTTTGAAATATTCCTACTTAGTTTGAAATATGCCTCTTGTGGAAGTAGAACTGTTCATTCATTAGGCTCCTAAAATCTGAGGGGCAACTTCTGAGTCCTGGAGAGATGCTGCCTCCTGTCTGTGAGGGCTATGAACTGCACTTTTACTGAGCGCGACGTTCACATCTGGTCTCTCATCTTCCTTTACAGTTCGAGAAAAGCGGAAAAGCCTTTATATCAACCATGTAAGTAAAATAAAAGAGAATAAAAAATTAGGAAAGGATGTCTCTATTTTGTTTTTGATTCATGTGCAAACAGTAATTTTAATGTGTTGTATGTTTTGCAAGTTTACTCACATTTCGGAGAACAAGGTAAATAGAATATAATCCCACAAAATAACTTAAATGTTTTGTATTTGTCTCTGCCCAAATCAAACTCCAAAAATCGCCCATAATATCAGTCCTGTTTGTTCCTGTTTTTGTTTTTTGTTTATTTAGAGTAAGTGTTCAAAAAAATAAAAAAATTCCAAATGTGTTATTATGGTGCAGTTAATCTGTGAGTCCTCTGTGTTCATGAGAAAAATATATATATTGTACGTTTAGCATATTCTTTCTGTTACCTTTAATTCTACAAGGTAAAAAGGATTAAAAAGGCTTTTGTGTGAGAAAATAAAAAAGACAGATGTCTCTAAAGATGCACTTCACCATAAATATATGTCACTCATGCATGTTAACACAACAGACTCCATACAGGTTCCCCTTCCACATTTGTCAGCAGGCCTTTGGCTCATTTAAACAGAATTGAAAGAGAGATTGAGATATATGTGTGTGTGTGTGTCTGTCCAGCATCATCCAGGTCCAGTGAGGCGGAAGTACAGCTCTTGCTCCACCATATTTCTTGATGACAGCACTGTCAGTCAGCCCAACCTGAAATATACCATCAAATGGTAACTTGTTTAATTTGAAAGTCTTGAAAGTGATACACAGTTTTGTTTTATTTAAATAAATGTTTTGCCATCTCAACCTCTTCTGATACGTTTGATGGTTCTTTACTTTGCTTTTACAGTGTTGCCTTGGCAATATATTATCACATAAAGAACAGGTATGTGGAATGGTTTACATTTCTTTTGCATGTACAAGTTTCTCTGTTTTGTAGAACAAAACAAAAAAGTTATAAACAATGTTTTACCTGTTGTAGATGGCTTTTGAACTACCTCAGTTTGGAGCAATGCAGTTTAATTCTGATCAGACTGATGAGCTAATAGCTAGTCTGAGTGTGGATTCTTTCCATGTTAAAACAACATTCTCCCAAAATATTATAGCGGTTTATGCCAACAGTATTTTTAAATAAACCTGTATGTCCCCATCAGTTTTGGATTTTGTTGTTATTTACATTGAATTTATTGGTTAGTTGTGAGCACAAATAACTTTCAGTGCAACCTGGGACACTTTCAGCAAAAACGTCACAATATTTCTACCTGATATAACACTTAAATACAAATTTAACAGTGATGAAAAGATTTTAAAAAACGTGCACGAACTGCTTTAAACTTTTGAGACTTAAGTTGTTTTAAGATGGCAGTACGGTAATTAACTTTGGTCATTAGCTTAGTCAGACTTTAATTCTTCAGAGGTTGTTCTGTTATCTTCAACAAGTCAGATAACAAGTAATGGTTTATAAGCTCTGCTCTGATCTCCACATCAAAAGATTTTGTTATTTGTTTTTAGATACCTTAAAGAGGATATTGGATCTTAAATGAACTTAAAATAGATTATTTGTTTATTTAGCAATAATTGCAATAGTTTATAAAAAGCACGAGTGTAAGACTACTATATATTTATGTAATCTAGAGATAAATCCTGCGGTACAATTATTTTGTTTTACTGCAACCTGTGATAACGAACTGCAGATGAATGTCTGAGTGGCTTATTACGTGTGCATAAAGCAATTAGACCTATGACATGTTGTTTCATTATCTCACCCTAATTCCTTTCTGTTGTTCTCATTCCAGAGACGTCGACGGTCGAATGGTGTTAGACATTTTTGATGAGAAGCTGCATCCTCTCTCGGTATGGCCTCAGCTGCAGATAAATTTTCATTACGTGTGAACTGTAACGCTGTCAGTGTTAATCAGTGAGACAAACCACACAAGCTGATGATCAGCAAATAAAAAATGTGAATAAATCAAACTACAGGAGACCACTGCATCATTTAGATTTAATTCTTTAAATTAGTTTCACCTTTAAAATGTATGCAATCAAATGCAACAATAAATACCTGCACATAACATGCAGTCTTGTTTTTTTATGTTATCTGGTGTTCTTCTAGAAGTCTGAAGTTCCTGCTGATTATGACAAATACGACCCTGAACAGAAACAGATCTACCGCTTCGTCAGGACGCTGTTCAGCGCTGCTCAGCTCACTGCTGAGTGTGCCATTGTCACTTTGGTAAGTGTACAGTATATGTGGATGATGAAACACTGACTCTAGGAGGGGGTGCTGCTTCTTGATTCTTCTTGTCAGCTTTTTCTAATGTTGCATATTGCTGTTTATGCCATTTATATTGTCTTCACGCACAGACCTCAGGAATTCCTCTTTAAACAGCAGATATTTGTGCCTAAAAATGTTGGGAAATAAGCATGTAGTCTCATAAGAACAAGAAATATTATAATATGGTTATAAGTAAAAACACATTGGTGTTTGTTTCCCGTACAATCTTTGTGTTTGTTTTTCTCCCTTGCACTGTGTCATGGACATAATGGAACTGTCTGCAGAAAACAGACATTGTTCTCGTGTTTCATGGTATGATAAATAAAATACAGTCTCTTTGATTCTTACAAATCAGCTCCGTGCCAATGGGCCCCACTGAGCTTTATTTTAGCTGGATGAAGTTTGAATACTCAATAAGAGGGAACAGGGGAATACAGAGCAGCATAGATTTTTTAAGGAGCTCCAGGGGAACTAGATTTCCTCAGCCTCTGACATCTTGATGGAGGAGAACGCAGGAGAACTGCAAAACTGTAAAGCAGCAAATGATTGAAAACAAGACAGAATCAAAAAATTATTAAAACAACAGGAAAACTGGAAGAAAAAAAAAACATAGACTGATGGGATTTCTTGTTTATTTTTATATTTATTATAAACTATTTATTATATTTATTAACTGAAAACGTTTTTGTGTCAGGTATACTTGGAAAGACTCCTTACCTACGCTGAGATTGACATCTGCCCTGCCAACTGGAAGCGTATCGTGCTGGGAGCCATCCTCCTGGCTTCTAAAGTCTGGGACGACCAGGCGGTGTGGAATGTCGACTACTGCCAAATTCTCAAGGATATCACTGTAGAGGACATGTGAGTCACTGGAAATTTCTCCAAACATTTAATAGATGTATAAGTACTTGAAAAGTGCTCAGAAAATAAAACATTTAAGCAGAAAAGCTCTCAAAGCACTACTTTTAGGTATTTCTTACTCTTCAGATGGTAGTTGCCCTCTGTTACTTATTCTTAAATTGTAAATGATTCCAAAACTAAAGTTTTATCATTTGCTATTACTTGGAAATTATAGCTACATGAGGAAACATTTCTCTGGTTTCCAAATCCTCAGGATTTTCAAATTCAGGGGTGGTACAGCATAGTGGTACCACCATCACCTCTGCCGTCTGCAGATTTTACCAACTATTCTTGTCCTTGGCTCCAAATTTATTGAGCATTGACTGTAATCCACCTGTCTGGAAAGATTTCCTGTCAGTAGAGCTAAACATGTGCTACTGCTGTGCATGGCAACTCCCCAGACAGTGACTCAGTATCTGACCAGAGTTGTTCTGCTGAATGTTTTTCCCCACTTGGTCTCAGTAAAATGACTACAGAGAAAGCACAAAAATAAATAGACTTGGAAAAACTGAATTTGAAACTGAAATTAATAAGCAGCAGCATTATTAGGCAAAGTTTAAACGATAGCCGTCTAATTTTAGCTTCTTGGTGGCTGTAGGTGGGCGAAGAACAAAGCCTGGAAAGAGAAATGAATATTAGCTGCAGTGTGAAATGAATCGGTTGTGACTGAAGAGAAACAGATGTAAGCTGCTTACGTCCTTCTACAGAAGGAATTGGAGTGAGGCTGAGCATGAAACAACACACAACATAAGCAATGTCCGGATTTCGGATGAATATTCTTCAAACTTTTTTCTGAGATAAAATTTGTTTTGATTATGACGATAGGCCAAAGTTTGGACGGATGTGAGGGGATTCAGATTTCATGCAGTTTGTTTAACTCCTCTTCACTCTCTGGAAGAATTTAAATAAAGAAGAATCACAACCAGATCTGATTCCCAACTTAACCTGTTTTCTTCTCTTCCTCTGCTGAAGGAACGAGCTGGAGCGAAAGTTCCTGGAGCTGCTGCAGTTCAACATTAATGTGCCGTCCAGCGTTTACGCCAAGTATTACTTCGACCTGCGCTCCCTGGCCGAGGCCAACAACCTCAGCTTCCCCCTGGAACCTCTCAGCAGGGACAGAGCCCAGAAACTAGAGGTAAACAAACACTTTAATTTAATCACATCCGAAGTTTGTTTATTGTGGTCTTGACACATAAAGGTTGATTCTATTTTAGTATTTTTTTACATACTGAGTTTAGAGCTGTGTTTTAGTGTAATTAGATCCCTGCATCATCTGTCCTTTCTTTAAATGAATATTTTGGACATATTTACAGTAGTGTTCTTTTAATAGACTGTGAAAAGTTAATATCTTTTTTTTTTTTTAGAATCTCTCCACAGAACCCCACTTTAAACTATCTAAAATCTCCCTTTAATGTACTCAAACTTCTACTTTGATTCATGTTTGAAATGTCATTGTCCTTGTTTTGGGGCGTTCTTGTCTCGCCACAAGAATGATCCATAATCCTTGTTGCTGTCTACTTTTAAAAATCCCAAAATAAACAGTTGTTATGAAGAATTATTAAAACTGGGTCGTTTATCTGCACACAAAGAATTCCACTCAACACATTGGATAGCCGAGTTCATTCTCTTCTCTTGTAGACACATTTTAGTCTGTAATTAAACAAATATTCCCCCTGCATCTTGTTTGTTTTGTCTTCCAGGCCATCTCGCGGTTGTGTGATGATAAATACAAGGACTTGAGGAAACTGGCCAAGAAGCGGTCGGTGAGTGCAGACAACCTGACGGTGGTGCGATGGTGTCCAGCCGTCATTTCCTAACACTGGTCACCTTTGGAGGAGTTTAGAGACCTGTAATGTATTGTTTTTGCCCGATAAAGCAGGCAGATCAGCTGCGCAATCATTTCTGTGGATCTGCGGGTCTATCTGGAACACACGTTCACACAGGCAGACACATTTTCAAGTGTCTGGTCGTTGTACATAAAAGAAGTCTCACTGGCTGCCTGAACTTAACCAAATGGAGCTGAGCTGAACTAAACTGAAGGTCAAGAATGAAAGATGTTGGAACAAAGAACTGAACCACAGAAGAAAAACAGACAAACTGAGACACGAGGCTCTTTCACAGAACACCTCATGCTGCGATTTAGATGCCTTTTGGCCACCTCTGTGGGATTTCTGAATGAACCGGCAGTGAGCGGGCTCTAGGCCAACTCACCTCTGATTTGTGTATTTGTACCATGAAGCCAGGCAGTAACAAAGCCCAAACGATTGAGGCGTTTAAAGGCCTCATACCGCTTTTGGTTCTGCAATGTGTGCTTCACTTCTGAAATCTAATGTCTTTGCAGGACATGGCCGGCTCCATCTGTGAGTTATAAATGATCAGCGTAAACAGAAAGGCGGACTGGTCTTTGCGGTTATTTTGCAGAACTGTTTTGTGAAAGAGCCTACAGATACTGACAGAGTGTGGGGAGTTGGGGAAAAGCCTAATGAGCAAAACACGACACAACCGTAGCTGACTGAGAGGTAGAGGCTGTGTACATTCCTTAAGGTTTTTGTTTTTTTTAAACAGCTTATAGGCACATTGCTGGTTTTTAATGTCCAATTCCTCAATTAGTTTGACTTTTTTTTTAAATTCCCACCAAAATAAATATATAACATAGGTAAATACATTCCATTATTAAGTTGAGAGTAGAGCTGATACATTTTACTCTACTACATAACAATAGACGTTTTTTTATTTCAAAATAAATCCACTTCTTATTCATCAAAATGTGGCTATATTTAAAGCTGATTGACATTTAATCTATACATCATTCAGCTCTTGCTCAAATAAAGCAATATTCATTTCTCTATTTTTGCAAGAACGTTTGTTGGAACAAACATGTTTGAGTAAAGACAGACTTGAAAAGCGATACGAGACGCACTGTAGAGCTCCTGTTGTAGTTTAGTCACTGCCGTTGTCCTGACCTGTGGTGCCTGTAATCTGCTCATTTGAACACTTTCCCCCCTTTTTTCTACTTGAGAAGTAGAACAAATAATTTAGAGGGATTTTTGTTTTTTTATTTTTGTTTGTTTTTGTTTTTCACAGTTCTTCCAGTTTAAAAACATTAAAAGCCCTGCACATATTAAAATTTTACAGCTTAGAAGTCAACTCAGTGCATAATTCTTCAGGGTTTTTTCACCGGTCCCAGATGGACCGAAAAGAATGAAAATGTTTTCAGCAATGATTGAAACACTGCTTAGATAATGAGAGATTGTATAGTTTTTCTTTTCTTAATCTCCTCTGTACAGTGTAAATAAAGTACCAGTGTGAAAAACTTTAGACTGAAGTCATCCTGTAAAAAAAGAAACTAGAATGATGTTGGAATATTTATCCATTTTTACAAAAGAGGACATAAATATCCTGTTTGATTTTGCACTCTTGTGATGAATCAAGTAAATAAAAAAAAAAGTTATTCAAATTTAGATGGGAGAAACCACTCTTTTTGGTCTAACATTTTCACACTTAAGAAAATGACTGTTTTTGATGTGTTTTGTTCTCTGGGTTTATAAAACACAAAGAACAACAGGTCTAATCAGCCTCATTTAATACATTTTTAAAGATATTTCTGTCAGATGTATTTACTTTTTTACATGAGTGATGCTGTTTTTTATGGAGCACTGAAACTGACAAAATGTCGGAAAACTTCTCACACAAATTTAAAATGACAAATAAATAAGTATTAATATGTGTCTTAAATGTTTTTGATTTACCTTGAGTTGCTGATGATGACATCATTACTTTCCGGTCATGTCTAGACGACTACAGAGAATAAAAAAAAATAAAATTGTGTGTTTTTTTGTACCACACATCCTTGCACAAGTTTGTTTTTTAGAGAAAGAACCTTTTATCTGTCCATTTTCTTTATCCTCTTTGCCTTTCCGGGCACGGGGAGCCGGTGCCTGTCTCTAGTATTGAGTATTATTCAGTATGTGAGAAGCAGGGTACACTCTGGACAGGATGCAGGTCTATCACGTGGACAAACAAGACAAACGTTCATGTTTCAGTTACAACCTAACATGCATGTTTTGGCCTAGCTATATGAGGATGAGGAAAAATGGTTTTTAAAAGTATTTTTCCAAACTAAAGAATGTGTTTTAAACTCAGTTTTTTGGTTGATCTGTGTTACTTGAGAACATAACACCCCGCTAACTTGGACATGGATATGCTGATTGTTTTGCCAACAATCTTTGATCATTTACTAAAACGGTAAATTGTCAGCATTGTCAAAGAAAGAAAGGGTTAGCTCAATTGGTTTTTTTGTGTTGTTGGTTTTTTTTCTCTGTATTTTATTTAAATCATTGTTATTGTGGCCGTTCTTGGGTACTGCAGAGTTATTGTTACAATCGTTTGAAAATAAAATAAAACCTATCTGGAGCAGTACATATGGGGGTTTAGAGTCCCGTTTCCACACAAATCTGTTTTCATTCACTCTGTATTTTCTCATGAAAGGATCTCAGGTCTCTGGGCAATCATAACAAGTTAACTTCATGTGATAACTTTAAATCTAACTTCATCTTCTACCTGCAGTCTGAGAAGCTGTTGCTAATAGGTTTTCATCTCGCTGCGTTGCTAAGTGAATTATTATATTGTTATCATAATTGATGCAGAGCTGAATAATTAAAAACATTTTGCGACTAAGAAGTAAATGGATAAAAGTGATTTAACAACATTTTGTCAGTTTCAGAACTTCATAGTGTTCCTTTGTTTTGGGTTTTTGTGTGCGTGTGTGTGTGTTTCCTGGATGTTAGCAAAGATGATTATCAGTATTTTTAATGAACAAATGATTCCTATTAGAGTAAAAACAGAATATACAAGATCTAATATAGGCCACACCTACAAACTGGTTTGTGTTGTTATGGTTTTATGAGAATACTGATTGATCAATGTGTGAAATAATACTTTTATTATATTTATTCTAGTAGCTGTTTGCCTCGTGATCAACTGGACTTTTGTTTCTTCACTCTGAATAAGACGTTTAAGGCTGAAGTTTCATGTCAAAATTTGCGAACACTTGAAAATCTGTTTTAAATGGATTTGTCTAAACAAAATAAAATATTTAAAAAAGGTTCAGTTCAAATTTTGAAATTGTTGTTTTCACCTTACTTTGTGTATTTATATACTGTCTCCACAAGCATGTTTGAAGTGATCAAATGATTAAAAATTGAATTAGTCACTTAATTCACTGGCCTTGACCTGAAAAGGCCAAGAACCACACCAGAGTCCAAGAGAAATGAAGGACGGTTGTTTTTACCGTGTTGTGTTCAGACTCAGCCCACTTGCACACGTCGTCTACTTTTAAAAAGTTTCTTTTTGTTGGACTTTGAATGAGCGGAAAATAAAAAGTGCAAACATCTTTAGGAAAACGATGTTGTGCTCTTGTGAGGTCAAACTGTCTTCAATGATTGTATATCTTATTTATTGTGCGTGCGTGCGTGCGTGTGTGTGTGTGTGTGTACATACAGCACAGTGTGGTGGTGTT
>JAVKLF010000069.1:766796-780083 GCA_034783495.1 Millerichthys robustus | reverse complement strand
ATAATAATAATAATAATAATAATAATAATTTTATTTGCTATAATAGACATTTAATGTCAGTGATAGAAGTACATGCAATTAGATGAACTTTAAAAGTTTTTGTTAAGCTTGTTTTTGTGCAAATCCAAAGAACCATCAGGTTGGTCACTCCCCCTAGTGTCAGACGTGGGTATTGCATCAAAATAATGAAAATGGTTATGAGCAGCATGTAGATAACAATGATGTTAACTGTATTGTGTGACAAAATGTGAAGTGATCACATCATCTGTGAAAGCAGAACTAATGATAACGAGTGATGAACGAGGCATATTAAAGGGAAACTCTACCAACTTCACATGGTTTAGACCAGGGGTGTCTAATCCTTATCCATGTTTTTTTCTGTTTCCCTGTTCCAACACATCCAATTCAATGATTGGATCTTCAAGTTCTGCACAAGCCTGTTTATCACTCATCCATTTAAATCAGGTGTGTTGGAGCAGAGAACCCTATAAAGCATGCAGGATAGTGGCCCTCGAGGACCAGGATTGGACACACCTGGTTTCGACCTAATAATGTGTAAAGCTGAACCCAATCAGCTGCAACGAGACTGCAAGTTTGAAAAAAATCTAAAGAAACTGAATTTTTGGTGACATCACTGATTTTTTGTAATGCTGGATGGCTGATCATCCCTTTTTAGAGCTGCGACATCGTATCCATTGTTGGTGGAGCTTTTTGTTGTTGTGGTGGTGTGTGTGTGTGTGTGTGTGTTGGGGGTCCCAGAGCCGTGATTCCAGGAGTAAATCTGGGAAAACAGCCGGCGCTTCAGATGAAAGGAGTTTCCCTTTTGTGTACATGTCAGTCAGAGGAGGACTGAAGGAACATTGTGTGCCACTCCTGCTGCGTGTGTGTGTTTGCAGAGGGTGAATGGAGGGGGTGATGGGGTGGTGGTGGAAAAGACAGCAGGGGTTCACTGTAAGGACCACAGCTGTGCCACTGGAGAGCTTCTCCTTTATGTTCACGTCCTTGTCAAACAAGAGCAAACTTCAGAACGAGGCCTCGGAAACTGATGGAACGATGAAAGGCTGAGCGGTCCACCCCAGAGTTCCAAAGTGAGATCATCTCATGTTGAGAAATGATGGCAGACCTGCAGTCATTTTGGTCAAACATGGGAAACGAGATAAAGCACAATCTCAGCTGACATCACAAGATTTCATGCTCAGAGTATGCATTGTGAATGACTCTCAGCTACCACCATATCAAAACAAGGTCTGAACGAATGACTTGAGGTATAGAAGTGCTTGTGCTGACAAATGTTAATAAGCTGTGGCGGCCATCTTTAGTTGGATTGACTCCAAAATAGGGTAAATATCCAAGGTTTAATTTCTGAAAGCTTTGTTAAGTTTAAATTAATTAAATGAATGTATGTTATTGTTTACTGACAAAATATTTTTCCTTTCTACTGAGCTTAAATTAACGACCAAATGGTCTGAAACTTTTTTTAAATGTTCCAACAAAAAGGCAGTAATTCTAATGACCGACGTGTCCCTTAGAAATAACTGAACAAAAACCTGAACCTCTTCACTTTCCATAATCTGGATCATGATGTGGTTGAGTTAGAGGTTAGAGGTCAGCATTTGCCTAAATAGGTCACAGAAACTATTTCCCCCAGACTTTTTTTTTGTTTTTAGCTACTGTTATGTTAGCATTTCAAGCCTTTTTGTTTACATTTATTTATTCAAAGTTCAGAAACTACCAGTTCGGAGCTGAGCCGTGCAGAGCTGCTTCCACCACTAGGTGGAGATGCTTGTTTGTTACAAAGTCCAGCCCTACAGAAGTTTAATGAGGTTGGGGGGGATCCCAAACAAAAACAACAGACAGCAAATCTTTCCAAGGCTAAACTAAAGGACGACAAGCAGAGTCCATTTTTACTACAAACCTAAAGCCACTTGCAGTATCTGAGTAAAAAGCCTGTGTGGACCTTTGTTGTGATGCACGTTCATGTGGTTGATTTGGACTGAAAAGCGTTTTGTGAGCTTTTCCATCTGCTGTAAAGGAGTCGGGCCCTCGACAAAGACCACTGTCACCATTGACCTGCAAATCAAAGGCATTTTTATGCTGAGTTACAGTGGATCATCCTCTGCCAGCACCACTGTGGCTTAATTGGGACCAAAGCAAGATACATTTGTAGCAAAAAGAAAGAAGAAAAAAAAACACAAAAAATAACTTTTTTTGCCTTGATGAATTTGCCCCCCTCAAGACGTGAGATCATGTGAACAGACCACCTGTGGGGCTTTCACGACCGCTTCAGTATCATTCATGTCTAGGGCTCCTCTACACACACACACATACACACACACACAGCTTGAGGGGAGAAGATGTTTCAATTCAGAGGTAAAAAAACAAACCACACAGAAAAAGCAGGGGCTCTGGCAGGTTTCAGCTGACAACCCCCTCTCCCTGAAAAATAAAGCAAAGGGGTTCCAAAATGCTCCCCTCACTCTATTGTGGGACGTCCATCAAAGCGTCCAAATGGGGGACATTTAGGAGGAACCTTGAGCACATCACACACACACACTCACTTCTAATGCACAGCACCTTTATTCTAGGCCGTTCTCTTTTTCTTTTTAAAGAAAGATCAAAGTTTCTGCAGATGAAAAGGGTCCATTCCCTGCATTTATATACACCCCCCCTCTACAAAACCTCCCCTCCCCTTCTTTCCATTCACCCCCTTTTTTTTAACTAAATTAAGAAAGCTTTAGCAAAGCACATGAAGAGGACTTTAACAATTATAGAGATGCTTCAACTCAACCCCTGCCTCTAATTACCGGGCTCTGCCGGTTAAAAATAGGGTGTGTGGTGGTGGTGATGGGGGGCTTCCATTTTGAGCTGGGACTCTTAAGGAACTGCTGCTGCCATCCTTCCTCCACATCAGCGACCACCAGAGAGCCGCAGGCTGTGGCCCTTAAGGATGCAGAGAGTGCGCCTGCACGAAGAGAAAATACTGCAGCCAGCTACACAAAAGCAGATTTATCCAAAGTTTTATTGTCAAAATAAAGGTCCGATTTGCTCTCAGAAAAAAACAAACAAACAAAAAAACAGAGACATCTACACTTTGTACAATTTTCTTATAAACTTTTCTTTTATACACAAATATACACTTTTCTTTATACATTAGCTTTATATAAATACATTTTGAAAATATAAAACGAAGGACCTGTAAAAAATACTTGGGCACTTTTAAGGCTTAAAGGGATGTTCCAGATCTTTTGAAGCGAGGTGCTGTGGAAAAGGTTATGAGCAAATGTTATCCTAACCATGCTGTCACCATGTAAATGTATAAAAAGAGGAACTTAGTTCCTCCAGTAATGAGTCAAAATTGTACGGAATTATAAACCTAAACAACACTTCAGGATATGTTCCTCACTCTCTCTTCAGTTTTTAATTTGTCAATGTGCCTACTCATTGACAAAGGTGTAACACCTTCAGCGCCCACAGTTCCCACGGCCCTGATCTTTGAACAGTTGGAAGAAATATTCTGAACAGATCAAGGAGCCAATGGCTAGTGTGAGCGGACATAAGAACTAAGTGGATCGCTTCAACTTCAATCCCGAGACCTCCTGGAACTTTCACATGAACGTACTTTTCTAAATCTTTACACCTCTGCCAATGTTGCCGTTCACTCAAAACACATACGCAACAATAGTCCTTTCAGGGTTAGTGCCACAGCTAGCTGCTGCCACCGCCATGCTCTGCCCTTTCTAACAACTTTTAAATAACCATACGATACAAAATTGATGGTGATGTAAAACAATTTGACAAATTAGGGCGATTGTTTGGCAAACAATAAATTTGACTGATTTCAAAGTGAGGTGAGAAAAATTTTATGGCAGCTTGTGCAAATACTATTTTATAAACAATTACAACACCGTCACATTCATGGGGGTTTGAAGGTGAAGCTAGCTGTAGCATTAATCCAACAGGAATACTGTAATGTTGTATTTAAAGGCTCACAGGTAAAGTGTTCACAACTACGGCTTTACAATTTTAGCGATTGGCGTTACACTGTGTATAGACTGTGTATACACTGACAGTTCTGTGTTGTAGCTGAGTGAGATGTTGGCTGCTGGTCACTTAAAGGTTCTGACAGCAAAGTAAGAACTCAAACATTTAAAAAAGGTCATCCTGAACAAATGGTTTACAGTTTAAAAGCATTTACTCCAATAGTTTTCCAGCTATGTTGAGTGCAAGGTTGAAAAGTGGGGTCGCACTCAATGTAAAAGAAAAAGCATCAGGCTGGCTGTAGTTTGTGTAGGTAAACAGACATGAATCTCAGAGAAGATGAGGAAATATAGGAGTGAATCTGCTGATAAATGCATAAAAAATGTCAGACAGCTGTTACTAATAAAGATCGAAGATCACGCAGATCCAGTCCTGCAAACTCAGAGATCGATTCTCTAAAGAGCCATCTACAACAGGTAAGATATCGGCTGCTCATATCCATCTCCCACAACCCCACGTTAAAATATCTGAACTATTGTTTTAATTGAACTCACCCTTTGCTGTGAGGGATTGAACACAAAGGGTTTTTTTGCCACATAGAACATGGTAATAAACCGCTCATTATGTGGAAACAGAGCTGTCTGTGGCCACAACATCTAATGCCCAGTTTGCGCCACTGATACATGAGCTGAGAGGGGTGGGGGGGTACTAACCATCAGCACCCCACCCCCACTCACTCACACCTGGGACAGTGGCATCTGTTTGGGGCAGGACACGGAGCTGGCCGTGCCCGACCTCCACGTCAGCCCCGTGCTCACGTCGCTGTACATGGAGCCGCTGGTGCCTTTGCTCCCCCAGCAGCACCGGGTGCAGAAAGTCCTCCACGAGTCCACGGTCTTCCCAGACCAGATCCACACCCCGGACGTGATGCCCACCAGAAGGCACATGAAGTACTTGAGCATGAAGACCGCGTAGTCCGGACTCCGGCGGTCCCGCTCCAGCAGGCAGCCGGAGCAGTTGTGCGTCAGCTCCCAGCTCGGCCTGTTGTGCTGCTCGTAGAAGTAACACGCCACGATGACGGTGGCCGGCACCGTGTACAGGACCGTGAAGATCCCGATCCGGATCATCAGCTTCTCCAGCTTGTCCGTCTTCGTGCCGCCCTGCTTGATCACGCTGCGGATCCGGAACAGCGACACGAACCCGGCCAGGAGGAAGATGGTGCCGATGAAGAGGTAGATCACCAACGGGGCCAGCACGAAGCCGCGCAGATTGTCCAGGTTCTGGTTGCCCACGTAGCAGATCCCGGCCACCGAGTCCCCGTCCACGGAGCTGAGCGCGAGCACCGCGATGGACTTCATGCTGGGGATGAGCCACGCGGCCAGGTGGAAGTACTGCGAGTAGCTGGCAATAGCCTCGTTGCCCCACTTCATCCCGGCGGCCAGGAACCAGGTGAGGGACAGGATGACCCACCAGATGGAGCTGGCCATGCCGAAGAAGTAGATGAGGAGGAAGACCACGGTACAGAGCGCGGGCCCAGTGGTCTCGTAGTGGATGTGCTCCAGGTCCAGGTCCCGGTTGCACGCCACTTTCTCGTGCCCCGCGATCAGCCTGACGATGTATCCTGTTGAGACGAACATGTAGCAGGCTGACAGGAAGATGATGGGTCGCTCCGGATACTTGAAGCGCTCCATGTCGATGAGGAAGGTGGCCACGGTGGCGAACGTGGACACGAAGCACAGCACGGACCACAGTCCGATCCAAAACGCCGTGAACGCACGCTCATCATGCGTAAAGTAAGGGTTGTGGCACGGCATGGCGCAGTTGGTGACCTGTCCGGTTTTGACCCGGTTGTAAAGCGGGTGTCGGTCCGTGTTCACCGGAACCATGGGCTCCAGACAGCTGCAGCCCGGCTCACATGGCGCTGCGGGCGGCTTGGGTTTCCCCGGCGCGCCGGCTCGTCCGGGTTTATTCTTAGCGCCGCCGCCGCCTTTCGGGTGGTTGGTGGGCTTGGATAGCAAGGGGGACACGGTGGTGGACTCTGTCCTGTTGTAGTCCATGCACAGCGTGTCCGGGGTGCCCTGCACCGGCAGAAGGTCGCACCTCATCCGGTCCGGCCAGGGGAAGCCGTACTGCCTCATGAGGGGCGCGCAGCCGGCCCGAGCTCTTTCGCACACGCTCCGGCACGGCGGCAGGGGCTTTTTGTAGTCCTCCAGGCAGATCGGGGTGTACATGCTGCAGAGGAAGAACTTCAGGTCCGGCGAGCACTGGATCTCCACCAGAGGCCAGAACTGGTGCACCTCCAGACCCGCCTCGTCCTGCGTGTCGTGGTTGAACTGGTTCGGCATGTAGGTGTAGTTGTAGCCGACCCCCTTGCATAGGGGCACGGCTATTTCCTGGCAGGTGATCTCCTTGGCCGTGGTGCAGCTGGATCGGGGGAGGAGGGCGAGCGAGAGGAGCAGGTAGAACCCGACCGGGTCCATGATGGCGGCGTTCTCGTCTCGGTGGCGCTAACCCGGTCCGGTTAGAGGTTCGGGCTGCGCTCCGAACCCGTCATCTCTGCCCGCCTCGGGATCCTGCACGGAGTTCAGCGTGCGAGGAGGAGGAGAGGAAGGCAAGATGGCTCCGTCCACAATCTGCTCTCCGTCTGCAGACACAAACAACCCGATCCTGTGCAAACACAAACCGCCTCGGTTTTGTTTTTGTTTTCTTCCTCCCAACACGCAGCTGCTCCAGGTTCGGTTCTAGTTCTCATACAAATCATGAGCTCTCCGACGAAACCGTGTCGATATATAGGAACCGGCAGGAATCACCCCCCGCCCCGGAGCAGCTCCTCTAATCACAGAGCGGCGAGGGCGGTGCTTATACCCCCTTCACTCATTCACTGTTTACTTCCACACATACACGCGCGCGCGCGCGCACACACACACAGAGCAATTTGTTTATTTCACATTAAAAGCCCAGCGTTCATTGGGGGGAATGCATATCACACGCCACCTTTCACACCACAATCTTATCATTGTATGTTGAGAAATAATGATGCCGTTTTGGTCAGACTTTAAAGCATAACTCAACCTCAACCACCACATCAAATTTTAACTCAATATCTGTAGCTATATGTGACCAAATTATTACCATTTTTGTAGGCTATTTAATTTACTGTGAACTAAAATGACTCCAAATGTTATTCAGTTGTAGCCTAGATGTATATCCAATGATCACTGAAAGTCCATTAGAACTACTCTAATAGTTCATGAGATATTTTGCTAACAGACAGAGTTGATTCCAGCATTTTCTCTTTCGCTAATGATTTTAGCACAGATCTCTTGCAATCAGTGGCACTTTTATATGTTGTAAATGAGTCTCAGCTACTACCACACTCATTTTACATCAGTATCTGTAAAACTTTTCTTGTGGCTCCTGAGATATTTTGCTAACAGACACATGCGCATGAACAGACACGGACAAAGCGTCCTTCACCTTTCAGCAGCTGGCAACAAATAAAGTCAGAGGGGAAAAGATGAACAGTTTCTGGACGAAAGAGGAGAGAAGGGAGGTCAGCTTTAGTCAATTGGCTCATTTGCGCGTGATAAGACGTCTCAGGGAGCCGTTTGTCGTGGAATGCAGTTTTCTTTTTCTTTTTTAAATGAGGCGCTTATGTTTCCTTTTAACAGCTTTCACGGAGCTCTGCGGGAGGTGTAATTGCGCGAAGTAAAGAGCGCGCAGAGACCTCACGTCCTTCGTCTGACAGATCTCTGCTGTAATGTGACAGTAATCCTGCTGTGGTAAATGCTGCCACCCCCTAAAAAAAGAGAGAAAAAAAAGAAAATCTGCCTCAAATTTCTGTAAACTGTACTGTGGACCAGACGTGTTTTGGAGATGTTTCAGCCATTTCAAAGTGTGTGTTTTATCTTACTCATCCAACTGGCTTTGCGATTAGCAAAAAGTTTTTATGTTTTTTTGTTGTTGTTTAGCAACACAGCATTTTATGATCTACAATCTTGGATTCTTATTTACATAATGTTCAAATTTTTGAAAGTTTTTGTAGTGGCTGAAAACTTTTACACAAGGACATAACTATTATATTAGTTACGTCTCAGAAAATACTCCCCAACAGCTATGACACTTCTCACACATGAAAGTTCCAACAAACAGTACAGAGTTATAAAATTTACCACAGCATGTACCTCAGGAGCTTTTCTGCAACATGCCCTGTTGTATTTCATCCACACCTCGAGGTAATTTTCTTAATACTGCCTGCGTTTTGATGTATTCTTCTTGAACGAATTTTCTCTTACAACAAAAGAGCTCAAAAGCAGAATTTGCTGTAAGGGGTAAAATACTGGGAAAAAAACATCTTCAAACATTTCACTTGGCATTAGCAATAATTATTTACAATTGTCTCTTAGATGTTTAGCCTGGAATGCTACTCAGAACTCAATCCAATATGCTGCAAAGGATCTTTTTTTATATTAGAAAGTTATGCTCCAATAAACTGAGCAGATGTGTAGTTTATTGCGGTAATAATGCTGCTATTATAATAATAACAAGCTTTGAGAAAATGGACGATGGTGCGTTCTCAGGTGAACTGAAAAAGGCAAGGCCTGACATGCTATCAGCAGATCTGTGTGAAACTCAATCTTTGTTTCAAAAACAAAGATGTACTTCTGACTTGACATTTTAGTTTCTATAGTTTTTGGATTGAAAGACAGATATGTGGTCTTGTATTGAAAGCACAGGATTCAAGAATACATTTTTCCCCCTCCAACTTCAAAGTTCCGCTGCTTTTAACTGGGGTTCTTTGAAAACTTTGTAAACAGTAATATCTTGAGTGTTGTAGCTACTGCTCTTTGAGCAACCTCAGTTTGGGAAAATAGATGATAGACGAACTATCAGCCAATCCAACTGCAGCTAAGACCAACGGGAATTTCTACTCTTAAAACAAATTCAGTCTCAAAAATTTTATAGCATTTCATGCAAATGCTATTTTACAAACCTTTACCTTTCTGTCAGTTGCACCAGTTTTTTTTTTTTTTTACAAGCAACAATAGTTACAGCAACAGCTAGCTGTTGCACTTCTAGTACAGGTTGGCAGGAATTTCAAAATAAAGTGAAAAAAGTGGTGCAGCATTCCCACGGACGAGCTAATAACGGCTAATTCGAGCAAGCCCACTTCCAGTCTTTGAAGTTTCATTGCAGTGTATGTGAATGTTACTTTTTAACCCTTTATATCTCAATCAATCCTCCTTGGTTATTTCAGTGTCAATACTTAAAAGAATCCTGTCGGAGGTGGCACCAGGCTGCACCATAAATGCTACACAGCTCATTGCTTTTGCTGCTACTTGCTTTTGCAAATAGCCACATAATTTTACTTAAAAATCTATATAATGTCAAATCGACAGGGTTAAAGGTTTGTACAACAGTGTTCAAATGAACTGCTTTGAAATATTTGAGTTTGGCGCTGTTTAAGATCACAGCAATTTAATTTGGACTCAGCAGCATTCAGCTTATCATTTTAAATTCTGTTTATTGCTTTTGGAGTCAACTTAAGTGTTTATTTTGTGAGGCAGTTTTTGTTTTCCCAACAGTAAAGCAACTTGTGACTTGCTTGTGTGAGATAACAAGTAAGGAATTCTGAAAATAACTTTTTTTTAAAAAACAATCAAGAGTTACTGTATAGCTAGCCAGTTCCACGGAGGTATGCAAGTGCGTGTTTGTGAACAGGATAGATGTCTTCCCAATAATTAACCCTGAAATTTGAGATGTGTGACAAAGGACACATAATGGAAAAAGGGAGTGAGGGTACAGTGCTGGGCACAGTGTGGGAGAGTGATGCAGGAAGAGTTCAGGGCGTTGGGTTTGCTCTGGACACAGATAATGATTTGCTCCGAGGAAGTGCACTCATCTTCTGTTTTCAAGGCACCACATAGGGCTTACTGTAAGAAAACGTCTCCCAAGATCAAGGGCTTAAAGAAACGCTCTCTGACCAATGAATAAAATCCACGATGTCAAGATCTCAAGTTAATGTGCTCAGTTTAAAGGCCCTTAAAGAATCAAGTGCTGGTGCTAATGAAAGGAAGCCCACAAGTGTGACTGCTTGCCAGATCCTGGACTTACCTCAAAGATGGGGAGACAGGGATATGCTAATACAACTTTATCTTGTAAAGCAAAGCTTTAAGGAGATTTAGCCAATCTGCTGGACACAATTCCAAGAGCTTCGATGACATTTAGTGGGCTCACGCTAACCCGGGGCTGCTTGTTAAGACTTCATTAGCTGTGTTTGCTCAGGCCTCTTCTATCCAAAGTGGTGGGGGAGGGCTCCCCGGGCTCCGGCTTCAGTCCCACTATAGCCCATCCATATGGTCCTTGTTTGCTCACGGCTGGCCTGGTAATCACTTTCAGGTGGAGCTGGAGGAGGCAGGGCAAAGCTGAGGGGCGTTTGGAGAGAGCTGGTCAACCCCCTCGTATCTGCATACCCCCCTCAAGTCTCAGCTCCTGCCGTCAACTTCCCTTTTCTCCTGAGGTGACGGAGCGTACATCATGTAGCCTGTGAACTGACTCACCTAGGTCCCATTACCTTAACAAACAAAGCCAGCCCTCCCAATCAGCCTACTGAGGACTGACAGCCCCAGTAAATCTTTCCTTGTAGCCAACATCCATTTCTATGGGTTCAGGGTGAAAAAGCTAAACTTTGTGAGATAATCAAATATGTTTATTTCATCCCCAGTAAAACAAATGACTGGGGCAAAGATAACTGCCAGTCTGGAGGAAACGGAGAGTAAGAGACAGTGTACAACAGGGGAAGTGGGAAACCACATCCACGAGGTGAAAGATGAGGGAGCGACGCGGTAGCAGATGTTTGAAACACAAATGACCTTGTGGCGGCTGAAACTTGTTCTTGATGGGTTCAGATCAAATCCAATCATTCTTAGTGTTGTACATAAAAGGCTGAGTGATGCTCCTTGTGTGCTACCCTGAGGATTCCATGTAGCTCATTAGCAGTTTAATTAAACCAAATTTATTTATGTAAATACAGTCTGCATTTACAGTATTAATTGAGCCGTAAGTTTTCCACCTTACATGTGTTACTGTCAGTCAGATTTGATTGGATACAAGTTCCTTGCACAAAGAAAATACTGTAGTTAAAGCTTTCTGGAAAACATCTTTGTTGGTTCTAAAACTAATGGGTGGGTTGTTTGTGTCAGTAAGAAAGAAATCAGACTGTTTAAAGACAGATAGTGGGTCACTGATGACCTTATCTACCAGAAGCTCTCTATGGAGTGGATCGCCTCCTCTTTGGAACAAACTTTATGCTCTCCATGAACACTCAGAGGCTTATCATTTCCACTTAAATTATTAATATGAACACATAATGAACAAGCTACCCTGGTTGACCATGGAATGTGCTCATACAGAGTCCTAAAATGTTTAACCTTCCACTGCGTGTAGTCCATCAATAAAATAAATTTTAAAAACATGTCTCATTTGTTTCTTTTTTTGTTGTTGTTTTCATGTTGTTTAAAGAAATGCAATGATGTCAAAGAAATCCTTACAAATATGAATTTTGAATAGCACCAAATTACAAGGTTGTGGAGACATGAATTTTTAACAATGCTTTTGCTTTTTGTTTTATCAAAAACAAGGAGAACGAGATTTTCAATTTGTTCTCAAACTTTAGCCTTCTACACTGCTCTGGATGTTTTTTTTATGGATTTGTAAAATCTCTAATAAAACACCTTCTATCCAAATGATTCCAACCAAAACTCCATGCTGCTACACATGGAGCCATTAGTTTAACTGTTTTCTTTTTCTTTGCAAAACAATGATAGTTATTTTATTTACAATTTATTTTCAGTTAATAACCATCTCAATGTACGAATAAAGATCAATAGTAACACTGTTGCTTACCCAGTCTAAAGTGTTCAGTTTGTATCAACACCAACAGAGTCATCAAAATCAATAAAAATCATGTGGCTGAAAGACGTTGAGTGGACTGGGCTGAGCTCTTTGTTCCAAGTTAACTGATTCAGACAGGTAAGGCATGCTGTCAATATGCTTCAGTTTGCCTGTTGGTGATGTTATCTCCGTCAATACAGACAGAGGACGCCTTTATCAGCTAACGACACCATTAAGATTTGCATCTCCAGACCATGCTTGTGTACTTAATGGGCTGCAAGGCTAATTGTTCAATTCAAATGCATACATACAAATTCTGTAACCACATTTTGCTCTCAATCTTGCACACATTATTGTGTTGGTGTTGCAACTCATTTTCACTCTAAAAATGTCCATCAAGTGCGTCAAGAAAAATGTATATATAAAAGAATAGACCTCGGAAAACATCTGAGAACGTTTTTTCATGACATGTGAACCAAGCAGCGGGGGTTGTGGAGAGGGGCAATAAAATGGGAGAGAGAGCCTCCCCAGAGCTATTGCATATCATGTCTGATTGACACGCTACACGCTAAGCTCACCTGAGCCCCTGACCTCCCATTTTACTTCTGACCATGGCTCTTCTCCTCCCTCCTTTTGGCTTCTTTTCCCCCCAACCATTTTTCTAAAAGAGGGAGGAAACCTGAGGAGGGCCTGCTCTAGGGTAGAATGGCTTCAGGCTGTGACCTGCTCGAAGAAGGAATGGGTCAGAGGGGAACAAAGGCCATTCAGGTAAACCGCTTTGAGCTGGCCTAAGCTCCTGGTGCAGATAACACAGAGGCTAATGTACTGGAGTTTGCACAGTCAGTGACACCAGGCTCAATGATCAACTAAGGTGGGGTGTGAGTGAAAAAAAGGAAGAAAAAACCCCAACCCAAAACAGTTTGACAGGTGAGTAAACACAATGCTCCAAATCTCCTTTAAACATTCCAGAAAAGTCTTTGTTAGTGTTGAAAATGTTCCTTGCAAAAGGTAGTAATCCTCTTTGCATCAGCTAATCGCGGTCAAATTCAGAACTCACAAAACACATGAGAGGACTTGAAAGCTTTCCCCCCACGCTCATTCACAACAAACAACATTTGTGGACCACAATGACTTTTTCGAAAGGCAGTCAATATGCTTTGTGTGTTCAGCAAATTGCTGCAAACAGAATATTGATGAGTGAGTCATCCAGTTTAATTACAGTAGAAAACCTTCAACCTTTTCACATCTACTGCTAATAAATGAAAGCTAAACTGGTTCACTTTTGTTCATTGACTTCATCCGTGCAGATCCAGCTGATAATCCTATTCTTACAACCCCTATAGATTTGAAAATCTTTCCTTCCTTTAAATAAACTGCTAATGTCATTAAAACCATATCTTGACAACGTTTAGTGCT
>JAVKLF010000069.1:734222-748430 GCA_034783495.1 Millerichthys robustus | reverse complement strand
CAGCTGAAGCTTAGACCAAACTGGGTCATGATGAAACTGAACAATGGTCCCAAACACAGCAGCAAATCTACAACAGACCTGTTGAAATGAACCAAACTTTATAACAAAAAATTCCATTTCCCTAAATGAAATTTAAGAGCCTTCTGCTGAGTTCATCTTCTCTGAAACCAAACATGTGTGCCCACGGACAAATCATTTACCTTTAAATCCACACAGAAAATTAGAGTCTTTGCTGCACAGATGGAGAACCACCAAGGTTCTAAGTTTGCCACGGGCCTCGCACTGAGCATTTTTTTTCCAGAACGATAACTCACAAAGCGCATTTATAGGAGTCAAGGAAATCGGTACGGAAATACCGCACAGGTTTGTGTTTATGTGTGTAGGTGAAGCTGAGGTGTGTGCAGAATAGCCCTTGGCATCCTTATTTGTTTTGACTGCTGCGTTTACAGCTGCTGCATAGCATGAGTTAGGAAGGGCCTGGCCAAAGTCAAACAACCAAATTCTTACTTTTCGTCTTCTTTCACTCTTCCTCCTCTCATGTCTTTAGAGGAATGGCTCCCGGCCAGCCAGCTGTATAATCAAGCCCTTCAGTTATACTTTATTGACAGATGCTACCTCTAGCTTTACTTGGAGGAATACGGTTTGTTTTTTGAACCTCTGTGAAAGATTGAATTACATGGCAGGATGATATTTACTTCGGAAGGCTTTGTTAATATTGGACTACAGCCGCAGAGCAGAAGATGAGGAATGCTTTCTTTCATTTTAGCAACAAGGAGAAAACTTAAACCCTGCACTAAATGGAAGAAAGTACTATGAAAACCAGTAAAGAAAACATTTAGCTTCAACTTTACTTTGTGACTCAGAGTCTAAAAGTCAGTTTCATTCTTCTGGTGAGAAAACTACAAAATGTTGCTATGTAAATTTAGGACCATCAACAAGACCACGGCCCTTTTGTCAAATCAGCTAATATTTTCTGATGCATTGCGCTTTTGACAAAAAAAAAAAAAGACTTCAAAATTGTTATGTTTTTGTTCATGCGTGTGTGTTAGAAAAGCAAAATTCAAAACGAAATACAAGGAATCAACGGCTAACGGTAAACATACAATTATTGATTACTTTCAAAGAGTTTTATTTAAGTCTATTCAGTGGCTCATGAGATATTCGGCAAAGTTGACTCCAACAGTATTTGCCAAAGTTTTGAGCAAAAATAATGCACAATGTGTAGAGTTCATAATAAATGTTGGGGATGACTCTCAGCTACTACTACACTAAATTGTAGAGCAATGTCTGTAAAACTCACTGAATTGTAGCTATTCCTCTGCATGCTTAATTTATATGGCTTTCTGAGTTTGCCACTTCTTGCTACAAAACAATAGAAAACACTGAATTACTGCATTTGCTGCTTGGTTTAGATTCGGCTAATGCTTGTCAGCCAAGAACTCTTCGCTCTCGCAAATAGAGGAAGGCAGAGGATGCCAAGACAATCAATGACAGAGGAGATGGCAGGTTGGTGTCAGTGACAGATGGAATGGATGGGCTGACTTATTTATTTTAAGGACAGTAGCTTATATCTCTTCTTGCCAGCCTGTCAGTTTCCCCTTTTATCAACGCCTCTGTGTTGTTTGGAGAGAGGACAATCTTTCCTGTCTTACTGCGGCAAGGGAGACTGATACATGTTTATAGCACATAATGAAATAAAATACACACAATAAATAATAATTGCTTCCCATACTCAAAAATATGATCACAGGCATAAACTTTATGTTGCATGTAGCTTATTTAACTTTAGAGATTTTTGTATATGAACAACATTCTTGGTATCATCCATTGACATCCGTGGTACAGCCCCAAATCCATAGTGATCAGGCTGTAACATTTTGTTCTTACCTTTGACCTTATTGTTGCTTTTCTGTTGTATTATGGGTATATTGCGATGAAGTTTTGTCAGTGGTACCACAGTTATCTGCTGCTGGAGTAATGTGTTGTTATTGTGTAGAACTATACCCAGTGGCAGTGCACCCATACGTTTTGGGCCAAATATCTCAATATGCCATCAAAAAACAAGAAAATCACACAAAAATGTGATGGCGTACAAACATTCATCCATAAGTTGTTGGAGTCACAGAGGCAACAAGTTGCAGAAAGAAACCGAGCAAGTCTCCTAGCTACTTGAACTTGTATACCTGAGGCAAAGACTCATCCCCAATCCTGGTTTTCTGGTTGAGAACCATGGCCCCATAATTAAAGGAGTTGACTCCAATCCTCATTAAATCACACCAGTATAACCCAGCTTTATGTTGCCTGAAAGCTAATGCTCTGTTATAGGAGATGCTAATACTAGCTGCCACTCAATACTTTGCAAAACTGTGCAAAACTACATATGCATTCTGTGTGCAATACCAGATTGTATCGATTTCTCCAATGGTGTGACCTCAGATTTGATTTTTCTATTAGAATTTTATGTCTTGTTGAATTTTGTTGCTGTCTTTCATTTAATACATTTCTATGCAGTACAGCGTCTATTTTAGACATTTTAACCAAGATAAATAACCAAAAGAACTGGGATGTAAGACTCCAGAAAAGGCTTGTTGACATCTGTGGTTTTTCCACTTAGAACAAAACTTTGTTGAAAGACAAGTACACCACATCCACCATATGCAGCTACTGTGGTTTGTGTTTCAGAAAAATACTGTTGTTATTGAGCCAAAAATAACCAGCTGAAGGGGTGTGGAGTGGATAATTTTACATGTTTACCATTGATACAGATATGTAAAGGACACAATCTCACCTTGACTGAGATTTTTATCAACCCATTTCCTCTTTGGCTTCATTGTTTGCTTGTCTTGACTTCTTCCTTATTATCAATGGCAGGATTAAGTTTGACGAGTAAGCATTATTTGGCATTTGATGGAAATAGAGCAGACAACAAAACTGACATGCAGGTGCATTAGACATTCCAGCCTCAGTATCCTTGTGTTGCAGAATAGATTTCCACAATGTGTGCATCAAGCTGGAATTAATATGTGTGCAGAGAATGAAGAAGACAAGATGGGAAGCGTTTGCATTAACTCAGCTGTCATTACAAACGTGACAGGGGGACCGATTCAATCTGTTGTTAAATCATTGACTGCTGCTTTTCGAAGCACAAATTTTATCTGTTGTTCAATTGATGAAAGTGTTGAGACAGCCGAGCTATTTATTTTCTCTTCTGTGGTTGCCAGTGATGATAGCGGTTTGTGTATTGTGGAGGCCTCTGTTTGTCTCCTCTGGAGCTCCGTTTGTTTGCCAAGAACATGACAAATGGAACTTTGGAAGGCAAAAGAGAATAAACTGCACTTTGGGACTCTAACTTTGCATGGCCCCGTCTTACAGACCGTATCTAGCATTTCACTACTGCAAAGCCAAATTCCTGAAAAATGACTTAATTATGGGGGGAGATTTCCAAATGATGAACAGATGGCAAAACAAAACAAAACAAAAAAAGCCAGAGTGCACAGGAAGCTCTCATGGCTCTTTTTTCTCTCTCAACAGGTGAATTACCTGAAGATACAGATTGCGAGTGTGGTAAAGCTAAAGAGGGAAGCAGGGATACCTTCACAGGTTGCCCTAGCAAGATTTCAGACAGTAATTGCAGTCAAACGTGGCCAAAAAAGGACACTTGTCTCGTTCCAACATCCTGTGCTTTCAGCCAGGGTTTTATCTCAGAGACAGAGAACAAATGGCAGGAACTAGAGTGCCAGGATGTGCTGAGGGGCTCCTTATACCTGCTTTTATGTTGACATGCTCAAACATGTCGCCCCTACATTACCCTGGAGGTTATTGTTTTTCCCACCGTCAACGCAGACGCACTGTCTCTTTGCTCCCACTAGTCAGCTATTTATCAAGTTTTATACTAACTCACTGGCTGTAAATCAGTGCTCTAAAAAAAGAGAGAGACATTCAAAGAAGTTCAAAATGCCTTTGAAAATGTAGCTTTGTCAGGAACAGGTGTTTTGATTTATTGCGGTTGTGTTTAGCCTTTTTAAAATTTTTATTCAAATACATGTAAAAAGAAAGAGAGTTTGTACTTTCTTTAAAAAATGGTTCGGTTTTCTTTTCTCTAAAATTTTATCAGTACATTTCAGCAGTTCATTGTTTATTTTCCAAACTGAGCAGTATTTTAATAACATAGTTCTTATACATCTTGAAATATTTAGAAAGGAAGGCGTGCAAGAGTTCTTACATTTTTACACACTGTAAAAAAGTCCAAGTAAAGATGGAGAAACTTCAGTCAAAGGCAGTTTTTTGTCATGACATGTTGGCTGTTAGGTTCTCTGCACATTGAAAGACAACCTTACTCTGACATAAAGAATTAGTCAGAACATGAATGGTCTTTGTATAGTTTTAACAAGGATTTGTTTCAGCTAAGCATTAGGAGTAAAGTGGTCGCCAATATATGCCGTAGAACACAATGGGTTTTAGATAAATAGAAATCTGCCATAGCAAGATTGTGATGGTTTAATATCATGGTGGCAGTGTTTCACAATCCTGAAACCTTATTTAATAACTATTGGAGCCAAGCTTCAGTGGACATGTGACATTTATTCCATTTAGAAAGTTAGAACTAGGTTAAATGTTAACACATTTTCTGGCACTTATAGCTTTTGCTTAGCCCTTGATACAGCTCTATCAAAACCTGTGTTGTGTAGCTTATTGTTCTTAAGGTTCTTAGGTGCACATTAGCTTTAAAAGATACTCTTAAACTTTAGTCATCTTAAAAATGTACCAGTCTTACCTTGTTCTTGGACAAACACAATCGCTTCAATATATGTATGAAGTCTGAAAAAAACAAAACAAAATAAAATAATTCTGGAATATTCAAACTATAAAATCCTTCTTTTTGGAAACCACTGTGCTCTTGAAAATAATTTATGTATGTTCTGCTGTTTCTATGATGGAAAATGTCTGTTTTATTGACTTATTGTGTGCCACTTCTGGTACAGAATTTTAGTGGAGACAATGAAAGAAGACTTCATGTTTGTGTTCTCACATTTTACTGTTTTTGTTTTCTGAGTCATTTGCACGATGAAATTTGATGAAGTAAGACATTTTAAACTGGACAACGACCCAGATATGAGATAAAACATCAGCCTGAACGTGGAAAGTCATTACAAAGATTTGATGAGGTCTTCAAGTGCTTATTAAAAACACAGTGAGATCTGCAAAAAATAAAAAATAAATATTACAGCATAATAGGCTCAGAGTGGTTTTAAACTTGCACTAAAACTTCCACAGCAAAGTTGAAGTAATTTACTATTGTAGTGGCAGCAACTGAAAGTGCTGTGTTTAGGGAAAACTCACTCTGAGGGCAGAGGGAGAAATTATGATAATTTGCCTCATATTGTTGACCAATGTTAAGGAAGCTTAAAAATGCATTTTGCTTTGTTGAACTCAGGCCATTTTTGCAGATGAATATCCCAGTAAGTGATAACAGATACATGTTTTGCTATAAATGGCTACAAGTACATTCCAATTGAAGGCTTAAATTCATATTTAACCTGTGGAAGCTGGTGACTCAAACTTTAAAGACAGTAGTATTTAGGCTGTATCCCACAGTGCATAGTATTTAAATAAAATGAAAACGTAATAACTATATTCACCAGTCCTCTGTGTTCAGTTTACCCTCATTGCTTATTTCTTTAGCTTTTTAAACATGCCCTCTCTTTGGTTTGAGTGCAAGCAAGATGCCATATAAAATAAATGCTAATTGCATCCTCTGAAAGTAAACTTTGGTTTAACAGAGTGATCGTATTCTATTTTGGGGCTGTTATTTTTTGGCAATGTCCCTTATTTTTGATTTATTGCCTAATGGTAATAGATTGTGGTTCTGGTAAATACTGCAGCTGTTGGTTTTTGGAGTGAGTCTTCTCTGCACCGCTTACCAGCGAGGCTAAAATAAGTCTCAGTTTGTTATGCTTGTTTGAACAGAAGCTGCGGCCTCTTCATTTTGTGGTTTTCTGCAGAGCTCTTATTCTCTTTTTTTTCTTTTTCTCTAAATTTAATCCAGAACACCACTACCTCATTTCACTTTTTGTGCCGTTGTACCAACTGACAACCCAAAAGCATACAGTACATGTTTAAATTTTAATTTGCAAGAAGAAAATAGAGCTTGGAAACATTCATGGGGTATCAGCAACTGATTTTTTCCCCCCACTCAAATCGAGATTCCAAAGAGCAATTGGTGCAATTCATCATCAAAATCTGTTTCTGCCAAGTTTCTCTAAACTCGTAAATGCAGAAATTATCCAGTGTGTCAGCAGTGTGTCACTTGCTCCATTGCTTATTACCTAAGCAATAAAGTCCTCAATGATTATTCCCAGTCACCACTTGCTCAGTCACTTGGTGTGGCAGTGCAGAGCCGCAGAACAGAAAACTCTTCTGTCCGAACAACATCCTGCTGCTGTCTCCTCCACGCATCCTGAACGTCTGTCATCAGCCGTCCACATTGTTTCTCAACAATTGTCACTAATTTGCCATCTGGTAGAGAGAGCCTTTGTTGCATGGGAAGAGATGCATTATGTAGTAATCAATGGCGCGTCCACTTAGGGAGCCACCAGTGGACAAAAACAAATAGAGAAACAATGGTCTTTATCTTGGCTCTGCTTGGTTAACCTCAGTAGCCTGAATGTTTGTTGGACTGAAATGCAAAACAAGTAAAATCTCTTTTTTTTCTTCTTCTGAATGGTCGATTGAATTTGTTGTTTTTCAAATATAAAATGTTACTTCAATGTAAAAACATTTACTTACTATAAAAGAACAAACTGGCAAAATGCATATGTACTAGCAATACTGTACTATTATAGTTGAGTTTTATTTTGCAGCAACTGTGATTTAGCAAACATTTTAACAAAAATGACCTCGCTACACAGCACAGCAAACCATTAGTCTATGAAATGATGCTTTTTCTTTTCACTCGATTAGTAAAATCTGTACAATGTAGGTCTCGCAAACATCAGATTGCAAGTGTTGTGCTGACAGAATGCCTGCAAGGTGAAGGAGACTGCTGCTTTCAACAGCAGGGCCACTGCAGCTGAAAGACTAACAAAGCCCCAGTGTCTTGCTTATTTCTTTAACTTAGGTTTCTTTCTTTTTACCCCACCGTTCTCTCCATCCCCCCACCATATTTTGTTGTGCATTACACCACCACCACCTTCACCACCACCTTTATCCTGATCCATTTTGCAGGCAGGCCGAGAGAAGATGAGAAGTGCTGCTCCATGTCCACAAATCAATAGGTCTTATTCACCTTTGAGTCAGGCTACATCTTCACTGTATTCAGTTGTACAGTATGTGCGAGGGGGAGGGGGAGATGGAGAAAAGAGGTGGTAGTGGTGGGAGACCCAAGGGTACTTGCCTGCCTGTCTAATGCATTATTGAAGAGTGCATCTTAGCCATCATTGCAGGTAGAGGGCTGAAATAGTCTTATTAGCTGCTGCAGAGAGAAGAAAGCTGAAAAGCACAGCTGACCACAGCTGAAATCCAGAATCGGTCAGGAAGAAGCTGATGTTCCTTTGTGTCAGGATCCTCTGGGATTTGTCAGGTGGGACTCTGCAAAACTGGTAATGAAATATACCAATTGGCTTTTATTTTATCAATATGTTATAGATGTTATTTAAAGCTTATGAAGCAGTAATTCTTGGTTGTACTGAAAGTTGTAAGTGATTTCATTGTATTATTTTTTACAAATTTTACAACTTTTTTCTATCAAACCAAAACTTTTTTGTGGTTTCCTGCTTTGCCGAACCGCTCGAGCAGATTTATATCAGTATCTGCTTAATTCGTAATGTGTTGGAGGTTGTTTTGGCTCCTTTAACGATGGTCCATTTCATTGAATTTTCTATAAACATCTCACCCTGAGGTTTTGCTCTTGGAAAAATAGTCTTCTGTCAGAGTAGAGATCCAACAGCATACTTTATCTATTATAAACAATATTTGCAACTAAAAACCCCAGCCTTTCCACGCGCAAGTTGGCAAGTGAATGGTGTGAAAAGCCAATGAGGACTGACACATCATTTAAAATGTATGTGTTCAACAAGAATCCACTCATCTGTCAGCTAAACCCAAGCCTACTGGTAAATGTCTGACTTATTTTTGCAATGTTAAATTTACTTGAGTTTCTCATGCTGCACGACCAAAAACAAACATTAGCTTACACATTCAGCTCAGTCATACCATATCTTTCCCCTCTCTGTTGTACTTACCCACAGGTGACTTTGACAAGCCCCTTTGTCCCCTGTAATTGTTAAATTTAATAGCTTACTGACACATACTTTGTGAAAAATTTGAGCAATGACAATACTGAATGTAGAAATTCTGTGAAGCGTGTGTTCGTGTCTGTGTGTCTTGTCAATTTGCTCTAATTAGTTTGTGGAATTGACTGACAGCATTCAGCAAATGGCATTTCACAGATCTGACTGCTGACATTCCTTGATAGATGATGAACAAAGCTGCAACCGTTGACAAGGAATAGTCCATTTTTGTCCTTCCATGTTAAAATACGTAACTTTGATCAATATTAAAGGTGCACATGCTACACTGTCAACTTTATCTGTAGAAGAGTAAAGCGTCTTGAAGGATCTGAATATACATACATCATCAGTCACGAACTCCCATGAGGGAGATTGATTTGTAAGCTTTCTCCAGGTCCACAAAACACATATGGAGCAGATCTTTACCCTTGCAACTTTGCAAGATTAAAGTGCTAGTCCACAATTCCATGACATATTCCATGACATATTCCACAAATGTTGTGGGGTGAGGTCACAACTGACACATTACGTCATTAAGGCCCCTCCCTGGTGGAATCTGTCCTGTAATTTGGAGGAGCTGAATTGGCAACCAAAGTGAATATTTCCAGGTTGTGCTATTGAATTGTTGTTGACAAGTCAGACCGCATTGCTGCTCATATTAGTTTGTCTGTCACTAGCCTCACAAACATGTCAAGTTTAATTACATAAAATGTTAAATTAGTTGAAATGAATGTAGAACAACTGCCATTTTTCTACTACACTAGACTATATGTGATGAATTGATTTAATGACCCATGATAATTCCTTATTCATGTGTTCAGACACTGCCAGATGCATGCATCACTCCTCCTCAGAGACACATAAATGCTGCTGCTCAACTGAACTGTACACCCCCTGACAGGTTCTTAGTGCAAGTCAGGACTCCTCATAAACACTCCTGCAGCAGCAAGAAGTGACATAACTGGTCACAAAGAGGCTTTTGTTGGCATCCAGTGACACTGAAACTATCTTTGTCATTCCCTCTATATCCGCGAGTCTCACCATGATGCTGAATCAGATTACGGTCAATAGCTTCACTGTGTCATGCATTCATAATCTCACATGGAACACCAAGGGCTGAATAGCTGAAAAAAAGGTTATGTTCAATTCAGTTATTTTGGTGTTGTTTCCCCCACCACTACCAGGTTACATCACATTCTAGGCCTATAGGTAACGTGCTGGCAAACAATGAGCTGTGCCTTGAGGCCTGACCCACGATGAACTGGTAACTCTTTGCCAGGTTTAGCAAAGGGAGGTATTTATAGGGAAATAGGTATTTATCCTCTGCCCTGCTCACCTACAGCAGTTTTTGCCCAATCGTTATTTACACAGCAATATGCACATATGTACATTCCTAAATGCTGTCACAATGCAGACAGACTGCCAGGTGTATAGGCCCATTTATACAAGTCCCTTAATTGGAATACATTGTAGTTGATATCTGTTCAACATTAAAATGACTAAACAAAATGCACAAGCTTTAAAATGATGATTACCTCCTTGGGATGTTCAGTGATTTTTTAAATTTTATTGTTTAGCTGAAAATGTAACCATCTTTGTTTGAATTCAACATTTCTTATTGTTAGTAACATGTGATTGTTGTGTTTATGAAAGCTTGCTGAGACACTTTCTGTACAGAAATATGGCAGTGTTTTTGCCAGAATAGCCACGTTATGTTAAATTGATGGCAATGTTAAGGTTCAACTAATAACATTTGCACAAACCAACAAAAAATGTAAAACTTGCTGACATCTACTCTGGAAATAGATCTGCTCGGACCACTTAAGGTTAACTGGTCAATACAGTCCAAGTGTAAACATTTCAAAACTGTTTTCTGCTGTTTAAACACCGCCAATCTTCCACATTTCATTGATACTCATGCATCACTATATTACAAAAAACAACCGGTAAAATATTAAATGTTCATATGTTTATCTACATTTCGAAATAAATAAATTACATTGAAAATTTCAAGTGGACATGCTTGAAGAATTTAAGGTAACCTAACTAAAGAACTAGGCCAAAATAACATCAGTAAGATGTGATCCCATACTCTGCCTTAGTGCACCCTGCTCCTTCAGTGATAACACTGATATAAAGCAAAGTTAGAGGATCAGAGTCGGCGGACTGCATGAGTTTAAGAACCAGTTGTATGGATTATTCGCTTTCTGCATGGTGGTCTCTTGTCTGAACACTAAGCAGACCTTCAGAGGTATGATTCCCAAAAGGGGCCCATTCAATCAATCTGAACGAACAAATGTAAATAAACCTGTGTGATGGTAGCAGTGGGTAACTGGGTGGCATTCTCAGTGCAGGAACTGTCAGCTATGGGAAACTGAGCAGAAAAAGTAAGCAAACCATGACCCAGAGTGATTTGTACCTCCAGAGTAACTTCTTTGGGACCATTGGGGTGCCTTACAATGCAGTGTATATTGGATTTGTTTACACCTCACTTGGCCTCAAAGGCCACCACGACGGGTGGTGGTAGAGGGAGGGTCAGAACCAGGGATCATGGCTCCATTTGCAGACTGGGGCCACTGAAGGAGATTCACATCTTTCTTTGGAGCGCAAACACAAGGTCAGGGGACTCTGATTTTGATTTTGTTCACTCCTGATGGGAGGACAGGCTAATAACTGTTCCAGGATCAGAGGGAAATGAATACCAGTCTCTCTGCAGACAGGACACATGCAGAGGCTGTAGACAAGACTCGACTTGTGGATCAGATTAATCCCATCGGTGCAGCTTAACTCCTAAATTGGTGTCAATCTTCCCGACCACAATCTTTATGTAAATGAAGAACATCAAGGCAGACATGGAGCTGGTGTTTAGGAATAGTGACAGAAGTGTGGTGATATATTGTAATAGACAAAAAGATTAGGCATGTCAAGGTTTACCAGAAAGCTTAAATGAGCTCGCCTGACAACACATGCCTGCTTGTTTGCAAGGCAAAACGGCTCACAAGTTTTGTGAAGATATAAAAACATGAAACTTTCTCACAAATTCATAAATCCTGGCCACATACCAGCGGTTTGCTGAGCAGTGACTGAACTGTCTGACAATGTGGTAAAGTTGTGGACCTGAGGCTGTTGTGTAACTAAAGGGATCTGTGTGCAGGGCTGGAGACGCATGGAGCTGCCTGCCAGCACAAATGCAGCTGCAGGGCTTATGGAGCCAGAGGCTCGGCTGTATGAATGCATCAAGTGGATGTTAATTGGCGGCCCCCGCTTTCTGCCACTAGTTGAACTCCTCCTCATCTCCTCCCTCCCTCTTTTTTCCTTATTCTCTCCCTCATTTTAAGAACAAATGCCACATTCCTGCCATCAGTTATCTACTTTGCTGACAGCCTCAGTGGCCCGTGGAGGACTACCCCCCTACAACCTGTCCACTCCAGGAGGAGGCCTGTTTACACAGCGCTGATTGGGACTGCCCTGCGCTGCCCTCGTGACCTCCACCCCCCCTTTACTTCTTCGCTCTTTTTCCTCCCTCATTCTATTCTACACTCCTGCCTTAGCCCCTCTCTCTTTCTCTTTCTCCCCCTCCCCACCCCTTAGCCTCCATGGTTCCTGCACCCATACAGCCTCCACCACCTCACAACGCTAAAGCACCCACAGTGGAACAAGGGGCGGTGCTGCTCTGTGGAAGTCCAGGCAGAAGGGATGTAAATCAGTCATGGTTTTTACAAGTCTTCCTTAAGTAAGCCCAATGGGTCCTAGTGGGTCTGAGCAGTGGCTGGCTCAGACTGGCTGCTTATTCACAGAAAAGACCAGACTTTCAGTTTACCTTTTAGTCCGATATCAAAACTATATAGGATTCACAACCTGACTAATATTTCTATTTCATGAAAGTGGAAAACAATATGTAATTTTACTACTCAGCAAACAAGTCTTTATTTGACCTTTGTAAATTTTCATGTAGAAAATGTATGGAAACAATATGACTAGTTTAGAGTTTTAATCAAATCTGAGTTAATTTAAAAAATAACAGTTGACCTAATCTGTTACAAAGTACAGTCACTTTCAAAAAATGTTAAGCACCCAGGCTGAGCAGTGAAAATAGAAAATAAACCTGCATGTGATCAAAGGGTCAATGTGACTGTATTGAAATGGTTACATCAAATCAAATAAGTTCAAACAGTGAAGTGGCAGCAGTAAGATGTGATTTCAATTTCAGAAGAAAAATTAGTTACTTAAAAATAAATTACTTCAAAGATGTTAATAAATACATATAAAAGCAGCCCTAATTGCAGCCCTATTTTATTCGTTTTATAAATCAGAAACAAAATTTTGTTAAAGTTTAAGTTAGAGAGGCGGAGGGGGACTGGGGTAATGGAGGAGAAGAAGAATGGGTGACCTTATAGGCAGTGACCTGGAGCAAGTTCTGTGTCCCCCAAGCCCCAAATTCCTGAGTGTCTTTGGCCACTAGACAAGCAGCAAGGTTCACTTTCAGTTTAATGTAAAAAAAATAAGAGTTTTGTCTTTGAAACATACTGACTCAGGTTGACACATTGCCAACAACTTCATATGTACATACTCAAAGATACTATGCACACGTGTATGAAAACATAAAGTGTTGGGCAGCTGACTCACAAAACGCCTTCTAAAGTGATCATTAACACTATTGACTTGTCTGTCATTAGGTGCCTTTAAATGGGATGTGAACAATTATACTTTGCTCTGTGTTGTGGTTTGAGAAAATTAAAAGGAATGGAAACCGTCATTGGAATAAAGCAGACAGTATCTTTATGTGGTTTGCCTTTGAAAACTTTGCAAAGTAGAGGTCTGTGTTTTCCTTTATATTGAGCACATTGAACTACATGCCATGAGTTTAGATAAGAATGACAATCTCAAACTGGTTGTGTAATAGAAATAGTAGATTAGGTAGTATAGTAGATTTGTTGAATGAGATGCTTTCTAGAGTAAAAACCAAATTAGGTTTTATGGAAATTCTTCAACCTTTTTTAAACAAACATAAAATATTCAAGTATGAGCAGTAATCTTTACTAAAGTATACAAAATAGAAAAAAAAAGACTGAAGTTTTTTAAAGTGATTGTCTTTTTTTCCACAGATACCTGGTAGTAAAACATTGCCTGTGATCTCACATCTTATTTTATTATTGTAGTTTATTTAAAAGCATTTAGAAAATGGAAACTACAGCTACTGAACAGTGACATCCTTACTCCGAGAAAATGTGTCCACACTGATACAGATTTATTCAATCAATGAAACATGAAGAAACACAAATATCCCAAACTTGCAAAATTATACATGGGCAAATATGTACATATTAACATCCTTTGTTTCATGAAATATATTGTTTTAGGATATTTGAATTTTTTACAATAGAGTTAGGGAATCACTGAAGTAAAAACAGCTAGTCACTAGTATGCATAAAGTACTTTTGGGCCATGATAGCTTAAATTTAAATCCAATTAAAGATTCAGTTCAGAGCTCAGTAGCTCTAAAGAACAGTGTGTGTAAAAAAACCCTTTTTTAAATTAAATAACACAAAAACTGTGAAAAAGTGATTTGTCCAGGGGGCAGGGGGCAGACATTGATGTCACGGTGTGAAATCCCACAAAAAAGGCATTTGATTGAGGGTGAGGTCTCTGGCTGTGGCCTGTTGTCATCTCAGTGAAGCTCTAAGGTCAGATAGAGATAAAGGAGTGACTGACAGTGAGGACAGGCTTGGTGTTGGAGGGGTCTTGGGTCAGGCTTCTGCTAAAGCACCGAGATTTATGTCGTCTCAGAACGCTGGGTTGGGCACTCAGCATTGTTACAAAATGTGATCATTTCCATAACACTGTTGCTGTGTGTGTGTGTGTGTGTGTGTGTGTGTGTGTGTGTGTGTGTGTGTGTGTGTGTGTGTGTGTGTGTGTGTGT
>JAVKLF010000069.1:711386-723797 GCA_034783495.1 Millerichthys robustus | reverse complement strand
GTGTGTGTGTGTGTGTGTGTGTGTGTGTGTGTGTGTGTGTGTGTGTGTGTGTGTGTGTGTGTGTGTGTGTCCTACTGTGTCCATGGGAGGAAAAGAAATCCTCACTCTGAGTTTGTGTACTCCTTTGGAGATCTGGATGTGTGTGAGAAAAAGAGATTGGAGACAGAGATGTGGTGTCTGGAAATAGCAGCGAAGAAGCTTGCTCTGCTGTTTGCCTTCCAAAGTTTGATTTGACACCCTAATTGCCACATGGAGGAACAAAATACTCTGAGGTTCCCCAAATTGAAGTTGATGTTGAACCAAGCAGGCTATGTTTAGCGACATGGGCTATCTGTGGAGGGCCTACATTTACTGTCGCTCAGTCTTCCTTTCTCTGCTTCTGTTTCTGTTTTTTTTTTCTCTCCTCCTGTGTCTCCTCTTGAAGCGGAATATTCAGGGACCAAAACAGAGAGAGGAGATTGACTGGAGGCTACCGGCGTCAGAGAAAAGTAGGTAGAAAAGACTTAAAGAAGGAGGGAGAGAAAGGACGAGTTGCAGAGACAAATTGGAAGATCACTGCTTTTTATGCACCCCTCCAGTGAAACACCCCATCCAGGCCTAGCACACACACACACGCACACACACTTCTTTCTCTCTCGCTTTCTCTCTCTCCACTTTTCTATATCTACCACCCCCATCTACCCCTCCTTTGCTTTCTGTCTCTGCACTCCCTGCAGTAGCAGCACACAGCCCAGGCAGGTAGCTGACAGGCAAACTGAAGCCTGGCAGACTGGAATAATTACATGTGGCTGTCTGTGTGGAACATGACGGCTCTACTTTCAATTAAGCCTGCAGAATGCATTTTCATCACATGTCGAGAGCTCCTGGTCTCACCCGCCCACCGGCGTGCCAGTCTTCTATCCAGGGCAAGGAGATGTGGGGTGGGGGGCAGGTAGAGCTGCTTTATCGACAATGCTTCCAACACGGCCTCCCTCAAATTAGGATAATAAGTGAGCAGCAAATCTGTGTAACTCAGAGCCGCCAATCAAAAAGGTGGAGGGAAGAGAATCACAGTCTGCCCGTTGAGTAAAACCCCCAAATAGTGATAATTAACCTTTGAGCAATGCTTATCACTGCCTGTTTTCCACTCCCGGAACACCTCCTGCCTCCCATCCTGCCACCGAGGAGAAGCTATCAAAGGATGACATTCCTGTGATGCTGATGAGCGCTAACAACAGAAGCAAAATGTTGGGACAGGAGGTGGTGTTTGCTAATGGTTAACTCAGCCACACTTTGTTTGCACAGTTGAAATGTCGAATTGCAGCAAAGCAAATTCTGGGGTATCCAGATAAGACAACTGTAAAATTTAGATGCCGTTTTTATCCATTATTTCAATCCAATACTTCCAAAGTAGTTATATAAATAATAAGGCGCATGTTGTGCCTGCAGTGAAAGTAGTCCTCATGTAAGAGGTTAATTGTGAAAATTATCTCCACATTGTAGCCATCGCTGTGAATGAATCCGGTCAAGTTACTTTTTTTAAACTACCCCTGGAACTATGTGGAACATAATATTGCTTACAATTATTTAGTTGTGTGCACAAGCTCTGCAAAAAAGATACCTTACAAATACACACCCATGCTTCACCAAAGATCTTGCTACATAAGGTTTGGTCATGCTCAAAATAATCATGGACATACCACTTGATCATGCATATTAGACACCTTGCATTCTTAACACATACGCCCGAGGACCTCACTAAGACCCTGCAAAGACCATCCACGATCTGGCAGATTTATTACATCATAGCAGAGTCATCATCTAGTGGGAAGGGACCGTAATTAAACAGTGTAAATTCAAACCTCTAGGTAAGTTGTCACATTGTCTACCCATGGAAAGAAACAGAACACCCTTAGCCCTAATAAGAACAGAAAGAGGAAAGAGTTGAATAACAGAGATGCATCAGTTCTGTGTTGTGCATCGGCCTTTGAACAGTGTATAAAGAGTCAGGCTGTCTCTGCTGTACCACTTGGGAATGGTAGTGGAGTATAGATTGAGCAACAAGGTCAAGGAAGTGTGAATTATCGGCACAGATAATCAGTGGGTTTACTGAGGCAGCCCTTCACAGGCTTCCTACCCTGCTGTGTAACCCCCAGCAGCCCCTGGTGCACTCTGGGCTTCCATGGCAGCGGGAGTAAACATCTGTGTCATACCCCCAACATGTATGACTGCACCTATAGACAAACACAAATTGAAGGTACTGTATGTCCACATAGTTAAGGCATATATTCACACATAAGAAAAAAACTGAAGGTAGGCATACAAAAACAGTTCTGGTACAACAATTAAAACCAATGAGATGTATTTGGGGGGATAGATATGTAAAAGACTGCTGCTGACAGTTCTTATTGCTCCCTTGTTGCCTGGCGCCAAATGACAGGCCTGCAGAAAATGACGTGTTTGATAACACATCCACTACAATTCAGCACATTCCCTTCAGTCTATTTATATTTCTTTTTTGCATTTCTGTCTGCACTTACCTCGTGTTGAAGCATCCTGGGCTAGAAGCCTGCGTCTAAAATTCACTTTGTTTTTTTATGAGTTGTTGTCTTTAAAAATAACATATTGTCAACTTTTGGCAAACCAAAGTGACACACTCTCAGACAAATGTTTTTTTTTATGGTTTACTACTTATACCTTTGATAAACAATCAGAGAGAAGTAGGTGGAGGAGCATTTACAGTTTGGTGAAGCTAACATGTTGCATTGGGCCTCTTGACTATACAAAGGACAATGACTATTTCCACAGCGTCCCTATTAAAGCAGCAGCCTCCAGGCCAGCGGATTAGCCTGAATAGGCTGTGCTCCCCAGGTAGAGGATTTGGTTTACATTAGCCAGCTTTGCCCTTGGCTGCCTCTGCTAACACTCGTTCAGGTCACTTAGGTCTGGCTCACCATGCTGGGCACCCTTTTTGTAGCATAATTAGAAAGGAGAACTTAGTTGTCACAACTTTGTACCAAAAATATGTTTACTGTTGTTTGAGGAAGTTGTAGCTGTGCCATTATTATGGCACATTCTAAAAAGAAAGAAAGCCGCACCAGAGCAGAAAAGTGCCTCACTTTTGAACAGTGTGAATGACAGTGGAGAGGGCATGTAGCTTAAGGCAATGGGGCCACTTTAAATTTTGAACACAATTTAAAGTTAGCTTCATTTTAATGTGGTTCGACTGGAGGTGGAATCAGAATGCATAAAATTGACTGCATGAAAAGATAATGCAGAGTAAATGTATTCCACATTGGGCACTAGTGGATCGAAACATTGATTAGCTTTGGGCTTGCTGCTGCTTAGCAGTCTTGTTTCATACATATTTCATTACAGCTTTGACAGTGGCTGGCCCTGCTGTCACAAGACTTTGACAGATGTCCATTACCTCAACCTGTGACCAGCATAGGGAGGTCCTTATAACCTGGGCCACCCCAGTTTCTGGATTATCCATCTGGTTGGCTTTATGAATGCTGCGTGACCCCTTTCACGACACAGTCCAAGAAATTACCTAAGAAGATGTTAGTACGTTTGGCACATATCCATTTTTCCATTTCTACATCAGTTTGATCCTGTTCAGGGTCATAGGAAACTAGTGTCTGTTTCCTACAATCAATGGACAAGTGGTGTGGTACATCCTGGTCAAGTTGCCAGTCCATCACAGAGGTTCGAAATGTGTTGAAATTGATATGTTCTCATTACTTTTCAAATGAAAACCTAATAACATTGCATTCCACCTGTCACTTGTATGCCAAAGTTTTAAACAAAACTCTTGTGTGATTAATTAGTTCTTAGAATATGTGTTGGGATGACTCTCAGCTACTAACACACCCTTTTTAAAATTTCTATAAAACTGGTTGAGTTATAGTCAACTTTGCGTTTGGTAAGGACAATTAGTTGTGTTGGCTATCTTGAATCAAGTTGACTTCAATGTTAAATCAGTTTTATTGCACATTCATTAATCAAACAGACACACACAGACAGAGTGTAAGATTTGCGTGTTCTGATTCCTGTGTGGGAAGCAAATTACCGGAAACAGATTCACAATAAGATTGAACATTTAATCCGTGCCGCGTCAGCGCAAGTCCCATCTTTAAGTAATTTTCCTCTAGAGTGGAACCGCTCCTCCAGGGGTTGAACCAGGAAATAACCAAGCCACAGGTACAGATATAAAATTACGTATTTTATTATAAAACAAAACTAGTCTGAGCCTAAAAAAGTTGAACAGATATTGTCATGTAAATAATTAGTGTAAACAAATTTAATTCTCTTCAGTGGCTAATAATAATAATAATAATAATAATAATAATAATAATAATAACAATAATAATAATAATAACAATAATAATAATAACAATAATAATAATAATGATGAAACAGTGAAGCATTAAATTTGAGTTGTAACATTTTAGGCCTTCTTCACCTTAGACAATGATGATTAAACTTGGGCTGGACTATGACAAACATTTTCAGACCAAATAATCCCAAATATTTGATATGTTTGCCTATTTCACAGAGTTGTGTCTTTTGCCCCCTTAGGAGTCCCCTTATCTTTCATTGGCTGCTATTTCTCCTCGACAACACCTTTACCCCCACATCCTCAAATACCTTGCATTCTAGATATTTGGTCAGAGTCTCTGAAGCATCTGCAAGCCTCACAAATCACACCTTTAAAGAATGTACACACAGTGGTTTGTGACCGTAGATTGAACCACTATCTTGAGCCATTTGTCTGGAACCATGTGTCTGCAGCCTTCTACATTTGTCTGAGACATGAAAGTAAGACATAAAATATTGTAATGTGAACTTTCCCCCCCCTCATTTTCAGGGATAAAACAAATACCTTGGTATGGTACGGTAACATGCTTCAGTAAAAGTTGCATACTATATTAGGATGCAATATGATACAGAATTTGATACGACTTAGTCCCACAAATACACACTTGAAAAAAGTGTGCTGATCAAGAAGAAAAAACACAAGTTCATAAGGTTTTAGGTTTACTTAGCTTTTGTCTGACCCGAGGACATGCGATCATGAGCAGAGCTTCCCCAGATTAGTGATATTTCCCACGGGGAAGGACTCTGCATGGTGGTCCTGACACTGAGGGCAACAACAGGATAATAAGATCCCAAAAATACAAATACCCTAAAATCATTGACTCCAGTGGGATGTTATGCTGTCTACAGGCACTGTAACACTGTGTTGCAAAAGTTGGTCCATATTAGTTTGTTAATTTAGATTTTGATAGTTTGCATAACCATTATGGACTTCTTTATACTTGTAACTAACATAATTTTATTACAGTATTTTTATTAGTTGTTTTTGAACCAAACAGTTATAATGACTCTGAGTTTTACAGGGACTTTTAGTTCCACCATAGGTGGTTAAAAGAATCCACGTTTGCTGTGATTGTACAAAACATGTAATCTGTAAACATTAGTCAAAGTTAAATTGTTCTTACTTTAGTGATGCAAACGCAATGTTCAGTGTTTGGCTTAGTGAAAAGCATTTTCTATTTGGTGTATGTTTATGTATGAATTAGTCACATTTGCTTTCAGCACTTGACAGTCCCTACAGAACTAAACAAGAAAATAGCAACTCTACAGCAAGGCTAAAGAAAATCTAGAAAAGGTATTTATATAGACTATGAAAGGCCACAGTATCAGCAGTGGGAAAACAAACAAAAATAATAACTCCTTCCTTAAATAAATAAGTATATTTAAAACTATATATGAAATATTGCAATCTGAAGCAAAAAGCTTAATCCGTGGTAGATGTACATGCAATAATTACTTTCTGACAGGTTCATTAAAATCTGTCCAGTGGTTGAGGAGATACTTTGCTTACAGACAGACAAATAAACACAATCACAGTCAAAAAAGATTATTGCTTGCCACCTAAACGCAAAATACAGATAGTGATATTAAAGAAGCAAACTTGTTAAAAAAAACTTAAGTGGTCAGTTGCAGTCCCAACGCTGTCAGAGTCCCTTCCTGAAAAGAGACTGGTTGTTGTTTGTTTTCCCACACAGATCTGCGTGATGTGGTTTGGAAGGTGTGTGCACAGCAGCCATGACTTCTTTTTCTGAATGGATTTACAGAGACAGTAAAGTGAATCTTCCCCCAAGCTATAATTTTAGACTGTCATTCAGAGAATGAAGGTTTCACCCAGTTTCCTAAGCATCATTTATACAACCTGTCATTTGGGTTTTCTAGGAACGTATACGTGTTCACCGTACCTGCTAAGACAATCCTTTAGGAGTAATACATGTGTAAGACATGTTGGAATAAAGGTGACTTGATGCCAGTGCTACAGTGATAAAATTATACTTCCACTCAGACATGCTGACAAGTTTTGCAACTTTGTAAACTTTACGTTAGCTTCTACCATCATCACATGATGCAATTTGCAATATTTTAAATGGAACATGTTTCATGTCAGACAACAATGTTGCATATCTAATGATCTCTGCATTTCTAGTTCAAAGAGAAGCTTTAGACACATGTATTCGCTCAGGGTGTGTGCTTTTTACAGTGTGAATGCAATTTGTCAGGTGAAAATGAGGCCAACATATGGGGCCTCCAGAGTGTGTCTGTCTGAAAGAGGGAGAGAGAGATGGTGAGTTTTCCCTCTCTTTATTTTGGGGAACTAGAGCGTCGTCTCAGCGCTTCGCAATTCCCCACTAATCAGGTGCTGCCAACCTGCCAGCCGAGGCGGGACGCAAGGCCTTTCAAAACACTCTGCTAATTAACAAGCCCCCGAATGCATCCCTTCCGCTTTTACAGCGCTGGCACATCTGCCACAGAAAACTCCAGAGAAGAAAAACTACATTATCGTCAGCCTGAGTGGATTCCTTCTCCTAACACACAGCCTCAACAGATGTGTGTTGTGCTGTGCATTTGTCAATTGGAACAAAATAAAAAATAAAAAGTTGAGCACCAAATTCTTCAACAAGCTCCCAATCTTTTTTTGACGGTGTCGTAGGATTTATATTGCTTGTGTAGACACCGGCAAAGCGTCCTGCATCTATCAAGCAGCTGAAAAGCATGAATAAGGGTTCTTGCTGTCTTAATGACTGTTTACACCTACCCAGCTCAGATTAAAAGCTGTTTCAGCTGCTGCCTGGGGTCTTGCGGCAACACATTGATGACAGCCTTCTCAGGCGATTAGGTTCAACAATGTTTTTATTTCCGTCATCAGTTTCTGAATCCCATGTTACAATAAATCTACATATACTGCTAAAAAAAAGTACTTATTCTTGGGCCTTGACATGAAATTTAACTCAGTGCTGCCATGAATAATGTAAAAGAGTCAGCTACCTGTTTTGATGGTTTTAAATAGCCTGTAACTTAAAGCTTATTTTAAGTGTAATAATATTAATTAATTAACATTAATTGCAAACAGCAGGGTATCAAACTCTCTTATACAGGGGTCAAAATTAAAAACATGATCCTTGCCAAGGGCAAATTTCAGTGTAGCCAATTTATGATGTAATCATGGTTGCCTGCAGCCAAAAGGTGAACATTAAGGTGTTTGTGTTATGGCCATTTGTAGATGTACATTAAATGAGTCTAGTGGTTTATAATAAATTTTTGCTATAAGACAGACACACTGTTACCTTCACAACTATTGACCTCCAGTTTAGTATGGTAGTACTTGAAACACGTGTGGCACAAGTGAAAATCTGATGACACTAAGTAATTGTTTACACAGGCTACAATTATTTTGTAGAAAAATCATTTTTTATAGTAACCAGAAGTGTTGAAATCAGGTCCTTTGTCAATTTTTTCAGATGTTTTCGTAAACATGTGCAAATGCCCCGTGTGATTTTTGTTCAAAGGAGATACAGCAAATTTGTTTACTTTGCTAAAGCCTACCAGAGCTTTAGAGGACCCATACATTCAAAGTTCTGACTTTTTCCAGATCTAAAATTCCATTGCCTCTCTGTTGGCCAACCAAAGGCCACAAAGGTCTCTGGGGACCCTTTCAGCTAATTTCCTCTCATGTCAGAAAGTGATCAAGTACTAACGCTGCTTTTAATGGAGACTACAGCTTATTTACTGCTACTCAGCATCTGGCACTTCCCTACCCAAAATCAACACTTCTTGAAATGATAACTAAGCAATTTTAAAGTTCTGAAAACAAGCATAAAGGTATGGGGGTGGGGTGGGAGCAGTGTTGGTGCTACAAGAACTCAGGAACCTGCCAGCAGGTTTATAAAGGTGACCCGGTGGATGTTCTCCAGGCCCTCACTTTGTTCTGTACATCAGCTGTCCTGGCCCAACCATTTCAGATTACAGCAGGTTGCAGCGTTTAAGAATTATTATGTGCACACAATTATGCTACCATTGGTAGGCCTATTTTGTCTGCACTAGACTGTTTCTATGACCATAACATAATCATGGAAAAGCTAGAAAGGAGGTTAACTTGACCAGTCCTGCTTCAAAATGTTGACAGCCAAGCCACTACAAGCATGCAATGAAAGCTTTTTGTATGCTTAAAACCATGTGAGATTTATAAGATCTCCATTGCATTCTTAATATACACAAAGGCCATGCCAAGTCACCATCCACTGTCATCCACCTTCTGGCTGATTTGTAATGCCCTGACAGGGTAGTCATTCAGTGTAAAAGGGTCTTACCAAACAATTTTATTTGCTTTGGGTGTGCTTAGTTATTATCAACTGAAAACCAAAGACTTTTTATATTTAGATATTTTACAAAGTGGCACTGCTATGTCCCACATCAGTGTCATATTTTAACCCCCCTCTGTATATTGAAAATGTAGTGTATAAAAAAAAGGTTCAAAATTGATGCTGTTGTTACAGCCACAGCAGAGGGCTGTTTTGAGCAAACCCTGGGCTAAGTGTTGTGTACAGACATGCATGATGTGGGAGGGATATGGTTAGGGGCTGTTTATCCCCCTAACCACAGAAGAAAAATGCCAATCATGAGATAAATATGAATCCCACTCTCCCATTTCTGCCTAAAACACTTTCCCTTTCCATTTGCTTCGATATGCAAACCAGGCAGTTTGGGTATGACGAGAGAGGTGGCTAATGAGCTGCCTGCATCGAGCCAAAAAACCCAAAAAACAAGGACCCTACTTCATAACTGCTCTAGAGAACACCTCCTCTGGGCATGCCCACAAACAGGAAAACAACAACTGTGCAGCCACAGCAACACAAATTGATGTGATTAACCACTAGGAATGACAGTGATTGTGTGAGGGGAAGCATACAAAGCAGTTTGGGAATGCATGAGGTTGCAGACAGATGAAAAGCATGCAGAAACAAAGTCTAGGGTGTGGAAACCTTGACCTGGTTAACTGTCATTGTCAGTGTATCACTTATATAGCTCTTTAGAAGCAAAGTTGTACAACAAATACATAAAAACAAAACAAAAGCAAAACAATTTTTTGCAGTGGGGTTTGATAGAATAATTATGAATTGTTAATATGTTGTTGTAGATACAGTAGCACACTCCTATTAATTGCAGAGAGAGTGGCAAAATAAATGAATGCGTAGCAGCTTCGTTGCCAAGAGCATTGCATTGGTTTGAGCGGCAAATCCTGGTTCAAATTCTCAATGATCTTTTAGATAAGCTGGTCCACTTCAGTACTATCATACCTACTCTGTACTATTATATTTACCATAGTAGTTGGACACCTCACCTTTGACACAACAAAACACATGCATACACTGACGTATACTGACGTACACTCAACAAAGGAGAGCCAGCTCTTTAGAACAAGACTCAGCTATGCAACACCTCAAGGATAAGTGACCAAAATGTGCCTATTATGGAAAGAAAAGACAAATAGTTTAAAAAGAGTCAAGGAAGCCATTTACGATACATGAAAATCTAAATCTTACCAACTTTAAACAGAGGTGGAGGTCTCAGACTTTACAGTAGCTTCCCAGAACCTACAATGCAGCATCAAGCCTGATAATCAGTAATATTCCCATTAGTTCACACCTTTATGTTTGTGACCAAAACATCTCTCTTGTCAAACAGGCAAAGAAAGAGCATAATCACTCTCTTTAGTGAGAGACATGCAGTGCATTCTGCGTGTGTATCTACGTAGGTTGCATAACTGAGCCTATCATGCTGGTTTTAAAAGCTTGGAGCTCCACTCTCCAGTTTAAAATTGAGAAAGCATAACTGGGTGTGAAGCAAAACATTTTTAACTACAAGTCCACTTATTATAACTATTATTTATTATTATATTATTTTTTTTAGTTTTTCAGATTTATCATGTCCTGGAAGTTAGAGAATCAACTCCAGCATAAGCCTATAAAAAATTACAAGAAAAAAAAGTTACTTTGTATTGCCAACAAAAAGCATGCATGTAATTTTGGGGGATTTTTATGTTTTTAGATTATTAAGATTACTACAACAAACACTTGGTTGGTTGCTCAAAACTGCACCAAAAAAATTCATGCGGTGAGTTCAAGTGAAATCCACCGAACTTAGCACTTTCCTGAGCGACACAGCTTTTTGCTCTTCCACAAATCATCACAAACAAAACACAAGAGCCATGCCTTTGCTCTTAATTACTGAGCCAGAAAACACCCATTACGTTCTTGTTTTGCTTGGCTCACAGACCAGAACTTAAAACCATGAAAGACAACCAGTGTGAGAAGTTCAAATGGTATTGTCATTAACGCCTCAACACAGTGATCATTCAGAAGGGTCTTGCATGTACAGACAATGTGGCCCTTTCTTGTTTTGGTGCAGATGGCATCGTAAAAAAAAGAAAAAGAGAGAGAGGCCTTTTCTGCAAACACCGAAAGCAAACACACAAACAGCGCTGACCCTCTGGTCCTCAATCCATCTTTTCTCCTGTTGTGCATTCGTTGTCCCAGAAAGATCAAGGAGTTTTCACTGAACTGATGTTTTCATGCTATTATGCATGCTCATTTTGGGTGACTTTAGAAATGTAAATGGCTTCTAAATGTTATATTTCATTGTGCTTTTGTTTTGACTTGTCAGCAGTGCACCAAAGTATTACAAAGCCTTTAATGTACAGTAATATAATGGTGCTCATCAGTTTCAGTCAACATGTCACAGCTCTGTTAATTAAAGGTCCTGGCTGAATTACATGCAGTCTCTTCTGTTTTAATCAGCAGAATTTGATGGATACACAGTTGACTTCTTAATACAACACTGAAGTGTCAAATCAATTTGGTTTAAGGCAACTTGGCTAACCTTTTGAAATGGCTAGTGCTTGACCTCATATCTTCTCTTAGACCAGAGGGTATCTTGTGTATTGCCCTTCAGTAACACAGATGTCCCATCTTCTGTATGCAGTGTCTTCCTTAGGCCTAATCCCTGGATGCTAGCATGGCAAATGCAGAGCTATTCCCAAACAATGCTGTAGCCCTCACAGCGTGCAGCTGTGCCTCAACATTTGTCAAATCTTGTCAACAAGTTGCGAAATTGCGGAACGGTTCATTGTCACAAGCACACATACAGCACTTGTAGAAAATGATTGTGCATGCTCACACAGCGATTGGAAAGTGGAATCACCAGTAAGAACATTTGGATGTTTGAGGAGTAAATTCTGATCTGTCATATTTGTGCAAAACTGTAAACTTGTTCAGATCAACCCCCCAACCTTAGCATTTGTAGTTGTGAAATCTAGCTAATGGTTGTATCTACTTGGGCTGAGATTTTTAGTAAGTGAAACAAAATTGGAAGAAAAAAGACTTTTTCTTGGTGCAGTCTCACTAAATTCTGAGTGTGTGCAACTAAGCAGAAAGTGAGTTATGTGGCAACATATTTTTGCACATCATGTCAAACTGCATTTTTGGTCATGCACATGTTTTTGTTGCCATCTCTGCCCAAATTCTACCTGCCCCACCTTTATTAGTAGTTAAGAGAACTTTTTAAACTGCGTCCTGATTTGAGATAGCTTTATTTATGTACAGGACACATGAAAGTCAGATGTGATAGTATGGAAACAGAAATATCAAGCAGTTTCTTTTGAGCTCATTTGGTGCTTGACTAGTGATTTAAAAAAAAAAAAAAGATTTTTGGCTGATGAGTATGAACTGGATGGGTACACTCATTATTACTGCCTGACACACGAAAGACAGATAGGTAGCTCCCACAACTAATCAGCTTTAGTAACACAAAACTGGATAAACCCAGTCGATTTTACAATGATCGGCCTAAGATTTGATGCAAAGAGGCATCCTCCAACACTTAAACTGAACATGAACCGATTAGAAATTTGTTTTAAACTGTCATAAAAATAATGGTTAAATCACTTTGTCAGTATTTATCATTGCCCAACTACAATTAGATCATAAGATAAGATAAGATAAATCTTTATTGTCATTGTCACAAGAACAACGAAAATTAAAAAGTGCCATCAGTCAGTGC
>JAVKLF010000069.1:690706-710749 GCA_034783495.1 Millerichthys robustus | reverse complement strand
AATGGTTGTTTTTGATTGCATTTAGTTTTGTTATTGCTGTAGGATAGAAACTGTCTCTGAGTCGGTTGGTTCTTGTTTTGATTGCATCCATGACTATTATTTATGAGAATATTACAATCTTGTTCATTTTCTTTAGCAGAAACAGAATAAAAGGTTTCAAAGTTTGAAAGTCTCAAAGTAACCTGCTTTAAAACCAAACTCCAAACAATGAGTTTGGCTGTAAGTTACAAAGCTGATTTATGGAGTGTTAGCCAGTGTCTTTATTAAAGCTAGTTGACTGGGGTTTATGATCTTCACACAGTTTAAATTGACCCTGGAGAGCTTAGCTGACCTCATCATCCACATTTACAAACACACACTCACACACATTATGTAGACAGTTCCACCACATCTCTCCAAACACAAACTTCCATTTACCAAAAGTAAGATTGTTAGTAGTTAACGCAGTCCGACTTTCTTTTCTTTTTTTTTTTAAGGAAGTTTCCAAACATTTCCAGATTCAAAGGTTAAGTAAAATAGTTTATCCCCAAAAAACCCCACATAATTTCCCACTAATCAGGTTGTTTTTGCTTCTTTTTAACTTTTAGAACTGGACTGCTTTGGGCCTTTGATGTCAGCAGTTTTTATGTGAACTTTTCACCTCTGATTTACAACCACAATAGTCATTTTCCTGTCTGAGTACTGCCACTGACCTCAGAAGAACATGTTATTTTCGAATGCCCCATTTTTTTTGTCACCCGGTAATGAGAATATAATCTGGGTAAATGTGTTTCTTCTGGGACATGTGACAGCACTGCAGAATCTCAGCACTGTTTGCGATAAATCATGTTATTTAAAAAAACCACAACATTGTGACATGAAAGTGAGCATCAGAACAGTCATTGTACAAAAATTATAAGTTGTAATAACAATAATGAATAAAGCTCAATAGTCCCTGAAAACCCCTAAGTCATGTATGTGAGAAATGTTTTTTTTCCAACTATTTATACTTTTTAAATACATTTTGTAAATGCCTGTGCTATACAATTTCCTGGTAGCTAAAATCAAAGTACACTAATCCCAATGAAGTCATATATATTGATGTTTTTTTTTTATTAGCTTCTAAAGCTTCATGAAAAAGCAAATTGAAAATCATAATGAAAAGAAGAGAAACGTATAAGGGTGTCTCAGAGTTTGTATATTAGCTCCCCTTAATTAAGTAGAACAAACAAAACCAGACTTAAACAATCAGCTTGACATGAGAGCTGCATGTGGATTTACTTTAAAATATTTTTTTTTATGTTTGAATTTGATTTCATTCTCAGAGACAGAAAACAGGCTGATGTGTTTTCCCTGCTGTTGGTTGGGATAGGAATTCAACATTGTGTTGACTTCTTTTGCCGACCGTCGAAGTTTCATGAATGATTAAAAACACTGGGCCCCGAGCTGCTCATAAATAAACAGCAGGCAACAGGACTGAGCAGCCTTCTCATGGACTGAGAGAACTGACAGACTGGCTGTCAAATAATACTATTCAGTGGCGGCTAATCCAGTGTATAGCATTTTAGCGCAGGAGCAGTTTGGTCAAGAATCACACATAGGTGCTGTGTGTTGGAGAGAATGTGTAATCTAAGATGAAAAAAACATGCACCATGAGAGGGCCATGTTCTTTTTTAAACACCCAATTTCCTGTAACCTCCCCCCCGCCCCACCCAAAAGCTCTGCACACAGATGGAATATAAATGAGTGTTTGCCTGAAACCATGCGACTATTCCCAGTCAATAAAATGTCACCCGCATGGGCAGTTGTCAGAAAACCTGAACGCGACAGCAAAACACTCCCAGTTCTCTCATTACCTTGAGGCGAAATGATGATTTCACTTTTTAGTCAGTCCCCAAGCGGGTTGAGAGGTCAGTGCATCAATATGTGTATTTTTTTTTCAGCCTTGCTCAACTAAATGAGGGCCAAGGTGCCACAAGTCGACCCTCAATCTCAATCTTGCAGCATAATGAGTAGTCTAAGGCCAGTCGCCCTGCACATGCTGAACCTTTGGCTTCAGAATCACATCTCTGCCAATTTATTGCCTTGCCGGTGTTCTGTTCTGTGCATTCCCACCCCCACCTCCAACCTCTGAGGTCAAGGGCTTGGAAGCCGTTTGCCACTTTAAACCACATTTCTGTTGGCTACAATTAACTGTGACTCGTATTATAAGGATTGCAGATTTGCTAATTGTATGAATTTCCATGTGTTTAGTCAGAGCTACTAAGAGCAACATAACTTTGTTTTATATCACATAAGGTGCTGTCCTAATTATCATCATAAAGTAGGTAAAATGAATGCATCACTTAAATGCTTTATAGACAGATAGTTTGGATCTTTTGTATTAGGTACAAGGAATACTGTTTTCCCTCTTCTAAATAATTCTTGAATAGCCCAGTCCACACAATTCTAACAGAAATACTGAACTCTCAGGCTACTAGGAGAAGAGAACATGTATAACAATGACATCATAACAGCAGCAGGTACACAGCTCTTCAAATGATGTGAGAGATCTGAAGCCACTGAGCTTTACCACCTGACACTCTCCTTTTCTTATACTGATTTACCGTATCACTCTAACCAGACTTGTGACACAAATTAGAGTATTATGACAATGACCACGGGAGGTAAATGTTGTGTTCGCCAATCATCAGCCAGTTCGCCTCTATTTTCATTCTCCCCCTCTTCTGCTCTTTTGTCTTTTTTGCTCATTGTGTCATGGCCCCAGACCTGCTACACCCATTTCTAAATGACACTTGGGGCGCTCCTCTAACAAGCAACATCGACTTGTGAATTTTCTTTGCCTAATGTGGCATCTCTGGAAGCCTAACAGAGCGGAGCGGGATAGGTGGGGTCCAGGAGGACAATGGAGTTTGTCTGAAAGATGGTAGGGAAGGGGTCAAGAATCAGAATGTAGAGGACATTAGCAGTCAGCAGATTGATACAGGGCCATTGATTCCTGCCTTCTCTCTTTTTTTTCTTCCTCCCAGACATGATCTGCATTGCAAATGGCTGCTCTGTCGCTTTGGCCTTTTCTGGAGTCAGAAAAGATCGGGGGGGGGGGGTTGACTGGGGATTCACAATTTCCCACAACACACAGGCCCACTACACTCTGTAACCTCACACCGCTCCCCAATAAAACCTCTTTGCTGTGCTCCTCCTTCCTGAGTCCCAGCTCTTATCCCAGGATCCCACCACAGCTGCTTCTGCAGTCTCCCAGGACTTCTCCTCGCTGCTGAGGAAAGCACAACAGGCTCATTGTTCTGAGGGGAGGAGGCTTGGACAACTCTGCTGCGACTAGGTGTATTGTTTCCCCCAGAACAAGCCCTAAAATGGAACTGAGTGAGGAAAGTTTGGTCTTCTGCTTTTATTGGCTCAGTAATGAGGCTCCTCCTTTAGGCTCCTGGAGGGCTGTTAAAGTCACACTCACATAATCACTTTAATTTGTGTCTTCCAGCTGGAGGCATTTCTTTTTAGATTATCTTGCAACTTGAATGCTAATGCAATTATTGGTCCAATCTTCTCTGAACTTTTTAGGCCCCTTTCACACTGGATGATGAACCTGCTATGATGTAAACAAAAAACAGCTAGAACAGTGATGGTTTTGCGGGGTCTCCTTGATCTTCAGACATGTATTAAGAATGCAATGTCACCAGTTGTCAAAGAAAGAGTGAAATACGTTTTTAAGGGACTGCTCTGGAATCATCAAAAGTTGATAGCAAGAAGGCCAAACACACAAAAGATCTAAAATTTTAATTTGTTTTATGGAGGAGTTAGCAGTCAAAGTTAGGGCTGAACAAATCAGATTTCAACCCACAAAATGGTTTAATCTCTAAACTGAAATGGCATAACATCTTGACAGGTCAGTGCATAGAAATGGTAAATCAGCGCTTTCTACTACAATACTGCATGTGATAAAGTATAACAGGTCCAAGATGAGATGGTTTTGAGAATGCACACAACTTCACTAGTAAGGGTGTGGTGGTTTATCATTGTGGTGGTAGCACACTGTGGTCCTGGGTGGAAGGGCGGGGGGAGCAGTGTCTCTTTGTTGTGGGGGGCACATAAACTGGTGTTGCTTTGTTGTGGAGAAGTTGAAGCAGGCCTAGGTTAGACCACAAGCACAGTCATAACAATGTCATGAAAACAATTAGCCCAGCTGTCATATCCATGGTAGTAGTGTGTTACGAGCCTTGACTGATCTTGAGAGTCGTGCCAGAGTGGACTCAACGGTTAATGTCAAAGTTCAAAGCAAAAGTCTTGTTTGTGTAGCGTTTCAAGTATGTTGGGAATAACCCTCAGCTACTACCACACCTAAATATTAGCTTTGTAAATGTGAAACTGACTGCTATTTTCTGTTTTCTAATGCCAGTTTGCTGTGGCAATCTTTTTAATTTGGATTCATTTCTAAACGCAAACAGTTGTAAATGTACTGTACATGCAATGATTAGTTTATGAGAACTTAAAAAATTGCATATAGTGGTTTATGGGATATTTTGCGAATAGACAAGGTTTACCTGCAATCAGTTAATGATTTAGATTTGAATTAGAAATATCTTTCAGCTACTACCACATCAAATTTTAGATAAATATCTGTAAAACTGACTAAGTTACATAGTTTTTTTGTTTGTCTAGCAAGCTATTTGTTTGTTTGGCAAAAACTATTAACTGTAGTGAACATCTTGTGTTGACTTTAAAAGTTAATCAGATGTAGATGTACATCCAATTATTTCTTTCTGTGAATTTCATTGAAATCTGTTCACTGGTTGTTGAGACTTTTGCTAACAAAGATAGCACATGGGCAAAATAAAAAGCCATCTCTCCATCCATTATCTATTGCTTAATCCGAGTCAGGTCGCAGCTCCCTGCTCAAGCTGCTACTCCCACGAAAAAACCCATAAATACATATTATATTAAAATAATATTTTAGGTAAATATTTTACGTGCCAAAATGGCAGGACAAAAGTTGGTGCTGGTATGTATTTAATTTCATGATCAGTTCAAGTTTAGAAAAAAACTATCCTGAAATTCTGACTGCAAGTATTAGACAAAGCTGCAAACAAAGTAAATAAATGCAGGAAGTGCTGACCTTGAACACTGCAAGTGTTCCAGTTAATAATGTTCCACCTCCTCAGACAAACAGGGGAAGTGATATGCAAATAGTTCTTCACACACACTGAGCGTGTCCTCCAATTACAGGCTCTCATGTTGCTACTGGCCACCTCTGCGCAATTAGACCCCTCCGAGTCCGACTGTTGAGCCACGTTAGCCTGGTCTGGAGGCAAGTTAGCACTGCAAATTAAACGAGAAGCAACATTTCCAAGGGTGTCATTTTAAATTAGTGTTGCTTGATGGGCACAAATTGCCATTCCTGCTCAAACGTGAATCGCAAATAAAGGTTGGCTTTTTCCTCAGGAAACAATATTTATTCCAGCATAAATGTGCAATTAATCTGCACCCAGCATGGACAGACCTGTGCGTGACAAGGATTTTTTTTCGGACTTACAGCAGATAGGTGCACACAAATATTGGAGTTGTAATGTGATCAACAACACATCTGCAGTTATGACTTGTCAAATTTTGTTGTTGAAACACATTCAAGTTCCCTTCCACTGACAACTCCCTAAAATCTAAGGCTGGACCTCCAGCCTTGGAATTTCAGCTCAGACTCTTAATGTGTACAGGATTTCAAGTTACTAAACAACGCAGGACTACCATTTAGATGTCAGTCATTGTTTGGTTCATATCGTGCACTAATGCATTACCCTTTTTATACTTGTGTGAAAGTGTCCCAACCACTCCTTTATCCCTGAAGGCCACATCAAAACCTTTAATTATAAATTGTAAATCAAAGTCATAATTATTTCTCTAATTTAAATATATTGAGTCAATGTATCATTTTTATCCTTCTGACCAAGAAATATATCAACTTTATATATATATATATATATATATATCACAGTTGTAGCTTAAACACCACTGGCTTTTCTAGGAATTTGTCCTTTGCAAATCACTTGACTCATGCATTTTATCCTAATGAAAAAGTTCCTCAAGGTGCTGAGTCAAAGCATCATGTCATGCATTTAAACTGAATTTACATTTGCATCTCTGATCGGCTTATCTGCATTTGGTTCTAAGAAAAAAGGAGATCTAAAACTGGAAATGACTTAACTGTGCTTGACCTAAGAAGAAAGAATGACCACAAAACAGAATGCAAATGCAGACATATTAACAAATCAAAATCATTTCCCTCACATCAAAGCCTCCCTAACAATCAAAAGATAACTGACAAACACACTGACAAAAAGTAAACACAAGGGTGGCAGCATGCTTGACTGACACAGCTAAGAGAGAAAGAAAAGGCAAGATGGAGAGACATAGTGAGTAGTGGCAAGCATGGCTTCTAAGCTCAGCGTCACATTATGCCTGCTCAGTGGGGCACTACTCGTTCCATAGCTGCCAATAAAAAGGCCTCATCTCACCATCCTCAGGGAAGGATATCTAGAGGAGCTGGAGAAGAGCGGCTCTGCCTTTAAGGCCTCTCTGAGACTTTGACGCCAGGCGTGAATTTAATCCTTATACCTGCTGGGATGCAGAGGAGGAGAGCAGCAGGAAAGCCTTTCCTACTTCAAGGACCTTGGCTGGCTCAAAGATAGCCTGCCAAAAAAGCTTTAAACCTGATGACAAATTCATTTGTGCAGATGAACCCTCCCAACTCCACCCTCCAGTCCACCATGGAAATTCAGGGTAATCATACTTCTGCAAACAAATTTGAAGTATGTGAAGTGTGTATCTGTGTGTTCTAACTTAGCACATGAGACAGAAGAAGAAAAAAAAATATCTGTGCTTTGCTCTTTTCCTTTTTCAGTGATGAATAGTAAATATATTCATTTTCGGATTCCTGCCATCTTGCCACAGCTGATATATATATATATATATATATATATATATATATATATATATATATTTTTTAATCTATGGTATGTCACCAATCCTCCACTTGAGTGTGTGGCCTGTGGCTCTGTGGGAGCATCGAAGCAGAAAAATAACTTGCATTTACGTCCATGCAAAGTGCATATTGCAGGAACAGCAGGGGTGGCAGAAGCTGGAGCCATGCAGGAAGAAAAGTTTGATGAATGTTTGTCTCTGAGTTTTGCCCTCCTCTTATTTTTGGAGCTCTGCAAATTAATTGGTGCATCTGGAGTTTTTTTTAAGCCAAGAGTTTTTAGAGTGTTTAAAGTGAACTCACCCATCATATTAAAATGAAAATGACTTTATCCACATACTGTCCTTAGGTGAAAATGACCTCTGAGGTTTATGGGTCATTTTGACCCAAATGCAGAACGAGGGTTAACAGAGAATGCTCAAAACTTGTCTCCTGCTGTATAAAGTGAGGTGATCAGAAGAAAATATGTCCAGATTTATTTCGATCTAATGTTTCAAAAGTATAAACAGATAATATAGTTTACCTGCTGTAAACAACGTTTTGAAAAACCTCAGTTTGGAGAAACAGATGATAAATCCAACAGGACTGAAAAGCTAACAGCTAATCCGAAACAATACAAAATGTGGATTATTGTTGTTTTAAAACAGACCTATTCTCCAAAATTTCAACAACCTTTACACCACCATCAGGTTACTAACGCAAGATTATTCAAATAGAGTTATGTGGTAATTTGCAAGTGTAAGTAGTGGAAGCAGAAAAAAGAAGTAACATTTCTGGTATGACCTGCGGGCACTTCCAGCAGGAACATTTTACAAAATTTCTGCTAAAATAACTGTCAACTTCAGACCTGATGTAGAAGTTAGCGTAATAACATTTGAATGAGCCATTATGAAACGTTCAGAAACTGAGAAGTTTTAGGAAAGTGGGTTTTCGCCGACTCGCCTATAAGCTTATCTGTATATTCTGGGTGGACTTGCATTCTTCAGCAATGTAAAATGGTTTGTGCAAACACTATTATTTCTGCTTGTACACTCTGGTAAATTTGACCTTACATGGGCAATCAGGCAGAAGTATTAAAATTGATAGTTTTTGCTGCTGTTGCTTTTTACAATTGTGTATAATTATAACATTTTATGGAAACGTGGGTCTTTTTTCCTTTTACATCTTTACTTACCCAACATACTAAACTATTTTCTGCTATATATGCTGGTGTTGAGACCACTGTGGCATTAGAAAGTAATCTTTATCAAATATTATTAAATATATTTTGTTCTTTATAAGACTTTGACACCTGGTCCTTCCCCCTGAACATTCAATCACTAGGCCCCAGGGAGGTAGAGATCCCTGTTCTTTGAAGCCTTCAAAAAGAAGTGGGAAAAGCAGAGGAAAGTCAGAATCTGTAAAAGGCCCACTTCCAGGTATGTTCCACTAAAGACAAGTAGATGTATTTTGAAGAAAATTCCTTTTTCCATGAATATCTAATGACCATTTTAAAGAACGGTGTGAGTATCCTGTCTTGGTCTTAAAATTCTACAACTTGTACTTGTTGATAGCAAGCCTTCATTGATTGATTTTTTTTTTTTTTTACAATATAATGATAGGGTGAGGTACACAAAAAAAGGAATGTGTTCAGAGAAGATTTTCTTCAACACTGGGGCCAGTCTTCCATTTGATGCGACAAGGAAGCCTCAGGGTGAGAGAAAAACAAACAAGTCAATATTACAAGACAAGCAGTTTCCCTCCATCAACAGTATGGCCCCAATCACACTGCACCAGATATTTTTTTTAAAAAAACTGACTGTTTTCCTGCACTAAACAAACAGTAAAGAAACAAATGGTGGGATGCTAAAGCTTCGAGATTTATTTTTAGCTAATGTAGGGTTCTTTCAGATGGCTATGTTGTTTTTGAGTTGTTATAAACCTGACCAAAAAGAAACTAGCTAAGAACTAGCTTAGACTGGATTTTTTTTCCCGTCATTTCCATTCTTCATTAGTTGTTTGAGGTTAAAAAAAAATTATGTTATGCTACACCGTGAATTTACCTGTAAATTTCAAAATCAGTTTTGGAATCAACAAGTTCTTGATTCACACTTTTCTTTTCTGCCTGAGAACGTGATTGATCCGTAGGTACTCGGGCTTCCCTGCGCTGCGCTGCAACTTCAAACGGCAGCACCCAAGTTTGGAAAAGCTAAGGTGTTACTTTTTATTCCTCCTGCATCAAACACATCCTCGATCAAACGTCAGACTCTTCAAACAAGGTGCCATCTGCAGCTGTCCAGTTAGGTTTGATGTGAAGTTCTGTAAAGATACAAAGGATGTACTGAAGCTGTGATTCACTCCCCCCCAGCTTCTGATTAATCACAATACAATATATAGGAACAAATTAAAAAACAAAACAGAAAAAAACATGCACATTGTACACCATCCTGTATTGTCATTTTCTTCTCATAATTTATCATTTATGTCTTTTGTATTGAAACTCAACAACACATGTGCCTAAGTCTTATAACTTAAAAAGTTTTGTACCTAAATGAGTAATTCTAGTAATAACAGATGTAGACAGATTTTCAGTATTTGTTCACCAAATTTGAGAGTTAGAGGAAAGGAAACCACTAATAGAGCTATAAACTTCTCACAGCTCTTGAATGGCCTACATTCACCTGTGTTTACACAGGAAATGAATCCACTTGAACGATGTACCATTTCCTACACACTTTGTGGCTGGCCTTAGTCTTTTTTTTAACAAAAATTGACACAAGTGTCTCTTATTTCACTGGGGCCCAGTTGGTGGAAGCCTGCAGTCTCACGCGGGTCGTGAAACAGAAAAACGCAGCTCCAGTCCAATTTGCTGCAGGTTTCCCTGAGGAGAGGAGCAGTGTTGATTTTGGCACACGCTCCTTAGACCCAAGAAACAAATCCTGCCTTTTTTTTTTTTTTCCAGACATGTTGGCTCAGAATCTCAGTGGAGAACTGGGAGAAGAAGAAAAAGAGGAAGGAAAAAAAGAGAGAGCGAGAGGGTGAAAAACAGCCCCAGGGCTGGAGGGAGATATTGTATGCATGTGCACTCAAGCACAAGGTTTGTGGCCAGCTGCTTATTTTTTTTTTCTGTGGAGTCAAGATTATCCACAGAGTCAATAGAGTGAGCGAGGAAGAGAGGGAGACTGCTTTTCCCAGTGCTACTCAATTCTGCTGCTGGGGTAACAGAGACACTGTCAGTACACTTGTTGTTTTTTTAAACTCTTTTATTTGAACCTAGACGCACTGCCATTCATACCATAGATTTGGCTTCCGATGAGTACAGACAGTCCGATAGAGCTGGCCTGCAGGAACGTGGAACTTCTGCAGTGAAAACCCACTTGCTTGGCTTTTATTTCATTCTCATAATAATGATGCATTTTGGGATGCTACCTTTATAATTCTCAGTTTAATCTTAAGCTTCAGTTTGATGTGTTAATGTACAAAGGTGTCTACAGATGCTGAGAGTGTTGATCAGGCCTCTCCTGGTTTGAAACGCAGCAGAATAAGAGCTGTTGCCAGGGTCACAGCTCCACATTTGCACAGCCATGGTTGTCAAAGGCTGAAAGGGCTCAAGTCCCTGAAACACCTTCTGGCTAGCTCCTTCGTTCTGTGTTTGGTGAAACTGCTAAAGGCGACAGAAAGAGAGCGAAGGAGAGAACAGTTTGCAGGGTGCAAGAGAGACGAGACCAGCAAGACGGAGTGTCTGCATTTCACTGATACCAAAGCCTACCACGCTGTCACACTCTGAATAATTGTGAGGGACAGGCTGTGGACACCCCCGAGCCACAGTAAAGCCCAGAATAATGCCTCTCCTTGGGGCTTTCTCCAGCAGCCTTTTGCTGAGGCCTGGATGGCAGTGCCGTGCAAAGCTGGTTAGCAAAGCCAGTTAGCTACCTAAAGTAGCTCGAGACCTCAGTTGATTTCAAAACTTTAACCCACTTTAGCTCCACCTTAGTCAAAATGATTAAGATATCCCAGACGGCTCAACTGAGGTTCGCTGAAGTGTCTTTTTGTGGTGCTACAAAGTGGATGAGCGTCCTACTCAGGCAACTTTTCTCGGGTTTTGTCTAACAGGAATTTAGATTGGAGTCTTACATGACCTTTCTCTGGGGTCACTGGTTGGATCTGTTGGAGCTTTTGTTGGCACACCTGGGTGATGGAGCCGAGCAAAAAGCACAGGCTCCTGTTTCAGGTTTTGTGTTGGGCTACTTCAAGTAGAATAAAAAAAGTCCACTCTGGCACAGAGCAGGTAGTGGGGAAGAAAAAGGTTGTTGGTTATGTGTAATTATGACTCAAGGCAAAGAAACAGCAGATGCCAGAGGTGAACACTCTACAAAAAAAACAAAACTAAAAATTATGAAAACGACTTACTGATATTTAATGATTGTCATTAAAATAAAGCTAATATTTTCAGCCTGATCAGCCACATTGGAATTTAAATTTAAGAGTGGTCAGATGTGTCTAAATTTCAAAATTGGAATTTTAACTTTGGGGTTGAATTTTTCCTTAGACCTCAGAATTTTTAACTTCAGGTACACGTTGTAGTAATGTTATCAGCATTTTACTACCCGATTCCATGGGGGTGGGGGGGTTCACGTATTTAATAATTGCATTTCTTAGGTAAACATTAGGGTTAGGTTTTCTTTTTCTGCAGAGCTCAAGCAAACCAGCAATTTAATCTACCATTCATATCTAATTTTTGCATTCAGACTCCAACTTCTGTGCAGCTGTTACCTGCACAAACACAGTTGAACAAGAAACACTGTATCCAACCGCTAAGAGTTGCATCTTTACAAGGAAAGCTGGGAAATCTGAAAATAGCCCAAAGGCTTTCTGGTGTTATTGTAAGGATCGAGGTGGATGGTGGAGAAATTCAGAAGCCACAGTGGGACGGTGTTGGACCAGACTTTGTTTGGATAAATACGTCCACAGATTACAGGGTTTGCCAAAGTACAACCACTTGTTTTTGCTAATTTAAATACTCAGGCTGTTTTTATTTTTTATGCATACAAATAAAAATAGGGATGAAAAAAAAAAAAGAAATTAGACCTACACACGTTAAAAAAGGTTGCCTAGAAAAGAGAGATATGTTGCCTGAAGTGATGGGCAGAGATTAAAAGGTAAATCAAGTTCAACAACTCGTAAAGTAGCTGCAAGTTCCTTTGATGCCGGCTGGCGTTTCTCTAAGAACCGTGCGGACCGTGTGCAGACATGATGGTTTATTGTATGCTTTAGCAACATGTTGTTGCAACAACTTCTGAGTGTTTTCTTTTTGATTTGGGAATTTTTTTATTGAAATGTATCTGTGAGTTTGTATCTGCAGCAAACCAACAGAACCTTCAGAAAAAAAAAATCACCTTGTTACTTCTCTTGGAGCCCGGTGATCAAAGAGGGTTTTCCAGAGCTTTTCATAAAGACGGAGTTCAGCAGGGTCAATCTAGTGCATGATGTCCTTATTGCTCCGGCTTTTCGAACACCTGGCACCTGTTTTCCTCATTTGCAAGCGGAAGCCAGGTCTGAAAAGGTGATAAAGTGCTTATTATTATTCTTTATTTGATGGAAGTTGGAGGCACTGAAGTAAAACTATTTATCTTTTGGGAGACAGTCCTGGGGTTAGTCTTTATTGTCAGTGGGTCTCAGCAAGTGCCTGACGCTTACACAGTTCACCAGAGCCTCACCTATGTAATGTATACATGTCATCATGCCCTCACAAAAGCAACTGAAGCACAGCTGTGCTGATTTCCATAGAGGCGCCGGATCTACTGATACCACTATGCAACAAGTAAAGGAAGTGCGTAAGTTTCAGATCTTTATGTACTGTAGCAAGCCACGCCTCTCCCACCCTTATTTCATAAATCTCCACTGACACGCTGAAAAGCAAAAGCACACTGAATTAAAAACTTAGCACTGATTGAAGGAATGCATATAGCATATTAAGAGTGTTACACTGTGGTCAATCCTTGTTGAGAAATGATAGATTCATTTATTTGAAGTTAAAACTTAAAAACTCACAAGATCTTGCAGTTGGGGCGGCACGGTGGCTCCGTTGGTAGAGCTGATGCCTCCCAGCAAGAAGGTCGCCGGATCGAATCTAGGCCGGAGACATTTCTGGGTTGAGTTTGCATGTTCTCTCCGTGCTTGCGTGGGTTTTCCCTGGGTACTTCGGTTTCCTCCCACCGTCCAAAAACATGACTGTTAGGCAAATTGGAAACTCTAAATTGTCCCTAGGTGTGAGTGGTTGTTTATCTCGTTTGTCTCTATGTGTCCATGTGGTGGACTTGCGACCTGTCCAGGGTGTCCCCCGCCCCTCGCACTTTGACCCCCGTGACCCTTAAAGGAAGATGCGGGTAATAGATAATGGATGGATGTATGGATCTTGCAGTTATCACGCGACCTGTTAGCGATCAGAGTGTGTTGTGACTCATAGCTTCAACCACGTCCAATTTGTGCTCATCTGTAAATTTGAAACTATAAGAGGCCATTTTGTGTTAGTTAATATTGCTTAGTTGTGGTGGCCATCTTGAATTGGAGTAACTCTAAAAGTTGTTCAGGTGTAGATGTTTGTTTATTCTTTCCTTAGTGTTTCAGTGAAATCTGTCCAGGTGTTCATGAGACAAACAGGATAGATGATAATTTATGCATAGTTCTGTCTATTGTTAATCCTGTAACATTGCACGGAATTAGTTCAGCAAATTTTCCTACATCCTACAATTTCCATGTAATTTATTCACCATTTAAAAATCTTAACCTGGTCAAACATAGTTAAAAATTAAAAACAAAATTGTTGTGTCCTGATATTAACTTGTTTTTTTTGGTTTGTTTTTTGTAGTTCATCTGGGATGCCTTTATGATCCCATTGTGTTTACTCTTCATGCTCTGAAAACCAAAGGAAGCAACAGAGAAGTGGCTACAGTTTAAAAAGCCAAGTGTGTGGCCGTGGTGTTGTCACACCTAACCAAATTCACCCTGATGATACCTAAGTGGTAGCACTCACTGGAAAAAGTTCTTCACACTCTATATTTGGGGAATAAAAAAAAGCAGTTAAAAAATAAAAAAGCCATCAGTGAATACTCCCCTTTCCTCTTTATACTTGGACTTATACTAAGCATCTTGTTTACGCTGGAATTTGTTTTTACAGTAATGTCTTTTTATTTTCTTTTAGCATGTTCCACCCTGGGGCATCTTCATTACGGGTTTACTTAATGCTTTAGGATAACATTCTCATTTTTTATTAATTCTTAACATGCAACAACAGAACAAGAAAATAATCAACGGTGAATAAACCTTTTCCATTGGTCACCTTTTCCTCCTATTTTTATTTTTTTTTTTTGTAAAGTAAACAGATTGTAGTCTGATGCTGCAATGCTGAGAAAGAGTAGAATTGGGTGGTCAAAATAAAAAGAAATGGGGGAAAATACAAGAAAACACTAACCCTTATGAATTGTATGAGCTCCCATGTAGCTGAATTATAGATCTGCTCGGGTGTTTTTTGCTGGGATGATTGACAGAAGGGGTAGTCAACACAACTTCAGACTGCATGCCCCTACCATGAAAATGAAATCTCAAAATGTACCTCAAAAACTCAGCAGTCCTCCACATCCCCATTTCTGACTCAACACCAACAGATGGATTACTCCCTGCCCATGCATAACTGTCATTCTTTGCATCATTGCAAGTTTTCTTGTGACGCACTCCAATTTTTTTTCATGTATTCTTAAATTATTTTCGAGAGAAGTAAACACACACACAATCTTCACATTTCTTATTTGTAGGAATTTTAGCAGTGAATACTTTATGAAGTTTTTCCCTGTCACATCTAAAAAGTCCGTGTGCGTCTTTTTACGTACTGAAACACTCTTGTTTGTTGATTACTATTTCATTTTCTTCACATTTTTGGACTCATGCATCTTTTAGCAGCTTTGAAAAAGCCCTTATGAAAACACAAATCAAGTGTATTGATTGGGAGTAGTGTGATTATCGTAAAATGATGTTTTGGTAGTCTCTCTCACTGTTCTCTTTTATGCACAGTCACTTGTTTTATGAAGATAGCCTACTTCTGGTAGAGTTACACACGTCTCATATTCCTTCCATTTCTTGATTATGTTACAAAGTTTAGATAGATAGATTTGTTAGTAGTTCATAGTTTTTCTTAAGAATCCTTCTTCAAAATGTTTGAATGAATCCTTTAAAGCAGGCTCAGTCCAGGCCCATGACTCCCTCAGCACATAACACAACTTTGGGACTTACCTAATCTGGTTCAATCTTCAAAAATCAGCAAAACCTTTTGTTTTTCATACCAGAAAAGAAATGTGTACCACATGTCAACTGGTGGTTAACCTTAAAAAAAGTTTTCCCTTGTTAATCTTGGATGAGCTTCTGACGTTTTTTCTTTTTATAGGGTAAGCTAATTAAAAACCAGTTACAATCTCTTAAACCTGCCATATACCTTCTTCCTTTAAAAAATGGTGGGGGGGAAACAGGCACCTGAATAGCCCCACTGTTCCTGCTTTTAACCAACAGACCAATGACTGCACCTAATCTTCAAATTATATAACTCACGGGGCCAATCCCCTGTGTAATCCTGCAGGAAACAAAAGGACAGTTATTTTGGGGGAGCAGTTTTTCCGTGCTGCGCTGGCAGGGGCACGGTGGCTCCAGGAGTACAGCCTTCCTCTCTCAGCACCATAAAATAAAAATTTACATTTGCTTAGTGGAGCTGTGGCGCTCGGCAGCAGACAGCTGTATTTTTAATGAGAGCTGGGACGTTTAATTACCTCTGTTTTTAGCCGGCAAGACTTGTGCAGAGCAATGACAAGGGATATTCAGTGGAGGGAAAAAGTGGCAGATGATCTTGTTCGCTCACATCCCAGCGGTCACCGAGCAGAAAAAAAAAGATCGAAGCAAGTTGGCTCTGAGGCTGCAATTAATCCAAATTTATTCCAGCATTACTGTATGGGGCTGATTTGAAGGAGGCACTGGAAGTAGTCAGTCTTCCTGTGACAAAGTGGAAAACAAATAAAAACACTCTTTAAAAAACTGCAAGTGTAAAACTCATATTTTAATGTGATTATTATGTAGGGAAGTTCCCCTTAAGCGTTGCTTTTTTAGAATCAGCAAAATGTTTCAAAGGCCACATTTGATAACTTCATGCTTATTCTCAGCAGCAGCACTTCAGCGCCTACAGAGGTGCATTTCCACATGGGTGACAAAAAAGGTATCAGATATAGTTAAAAGCATAATAACTCTTCCATAAATGACAAATAAAACCTTTCCTCTGCAGGTATTATTGCTCTCTAAACTCACATGCGGCATTGGTATTAAGACCTCGTGCAGACAAATAACAACCCGAGGCTACCACTGAATCATTTAATATAAATTTTAGTCAGCACAGGAGTCACAGTAATATTAAGTGAAAGGGACATGTACCACCCACAATCCGAAAGTATCCGTCTGTACCACCTCACATTTATCATAAAATACTGTATTTATTTAAAGAATCCATTCCACCTAATTGATAAGAAAAAAACCCATACTGTTAAAAGTTCACTCCTGTGTGGAATTGTTTTTAATATCTAATCCCTCCCGGGACACAATGAACATTAGGAACTTCTGTAAAAAAACAAGCAAAAAGTAAAAGCTGGTTCACACGGCAGGTTTTTGCCTTGATCTTCCCTTTCCAACATGCCCCAACTATTGGGGTGACACTTACTTAACCTTACTTAATCTTAATCTTACAAGATATTCCTGCCATGTTTTCTTAGGAATGATCTGGTCCTGAGGGAAATCTGTTTGTGTGTGATGAGTTAGGCTTTCCGTTTGGCCAGACACGACACACTGTACAAGCAAATTAGCTGCAAATCAGTCCTGTTTTTCAAACAGAAGTGATCCTGCAATCTTTCTTCAACAGCAAAAAATGCAGTGTGCGTCACAAAAGATACATAAAGTTGGATGTGTGACAGAGATCAGTTCAGTTAAATTCAACCCTGTTTATTTATAATGGTGTTCAGTGACCGTCATGATTTATTCAGAAAAGTGACAGAATCTAATAACAATAAAATGTAGCTGTCCGAGGATACTGCCTGCATAGATTTATTCATACTCAATTATTTTATTCAAAAGTTCATTATTTATTACTTCAGTAGGTCTGGTGGTTTATAATTTAGCTTCCAGAATGTCAAAATTTAGCTATATGGCAATTAAGGGGACGTTCAGCAGTGGATACCAAATTCACCTCCAGCTAATGTTTATAATATTCAAAACCCACCATGGATTCCATTCCCCTGTATCATTATGAGTCCTCACTGCACTGCAACTTTGAGTTGAACATGAGAATTGTTGGAGGCAATGTGTTCCTTGGGGTTTAGTGGAAATTAAAGTTTTAGAAATTGGTTCATGCCAATCAATGCAGCAAGGGAAGGGAGGGTGAAGCAAAATGAGGGAGGGATGTGGGAAGAGAAAATAATGAGGCCAAGAGTGCAGGAAGGATGAACCGCAATGATGATTGAAGTGACAGTGACAGAGAGGAAGAGGAGAGGAGGGGAAGAGACAATCAGAAAAACTCACTGAGTTTATCCTCAGCTCAATGTACCCAAACTCCTCTGCAGTGTTTGTCTCTTTAGAAACTGCCAATCCACTCAAAGCATCTCCTTCCTCCACTGCACTGTCCTTCCCTCCCAAACACACTCACTGCCACCGTATTTTCCTTTTCTTCCCGCCCTCCTCTCTTATACTTCCCCCTCCTTCCCGTTCCTCACACTGTTTAGATTTGGGCAGACATGAACTACCCTTTCCCCTCCCCTTCGTCTTTGTCCCCCAGCCAGCCATGAATCACACGAGGCCAGGGACCCAGAGGCTGCCAGGGCCTACTGATGACTCCCAGCCTGACCATAACAAGTGGCTGACAGCTCTATTTACATAAGACCAGCAGGCAGTGTGGAGAACCAGCTCAGGCTAAGTTACACACTCATACATAAACAGTGCAAAAGGAAGATATGTCATAGAGTGGGTATGAATAAATGCCATTGCTCCAAATGAATGCAGGAGAGGCTATGTCAATAGGATTTCTGGCCTCAGGGCGAAGATCCAAGCATTTGTTTTTTCTATATTTTCCACATGAGTAGAGAGGGTGATGGGACCCATGGGATGAGGGGGCCTTTAGACCTCTATATCCGCCCATGTCATACATCTCTCATCAGCAGATACCAAGGAGAGCAGAGTGAAGTATAGCCCTGCTGATTGATGTTTAACTGTTTTATTAGGGCTAATGTGCCTCTTTGACCTTTCATCTGAGCATGAGCTCTTTGACTTTAATAATACATCTTTGTCTGCATTTCAAAACAAATAAAATGTGGGCTTAAGAGCAACTAAAATGCATTTTTAAATGCCAGAGTCTACCATCTGCGTTTTAAATCAAGTTTTTTGACTACAGTGTCATTTTGAAGAGGCTGTTCGTTATTCAGCAGATGTTCCCATTTGTTGCGAGGGCACCAGTTTTGCAGGTGTGTTGCTGCTTATTTACCCAGTGGGTAGCTGAGGAGGGGGAGGTGAAGAGCCTGTAGTCTCTCTCAGACTGACAGCTGGGGGAGAAAGTTTATGAAATAAACATAGGCTTGATGCAACGCTCAGATGCCTGTTCTGCAATGGCCTCGGAAGCCCATATCATTTCTCCAATCCCTTCTTCTCCAGCCTTCTTTCATTCTTTCTCTCTCCCTGCAGGACGTATAGACACCGACACACACACACATAGACACGTTTCCCCAGCGCTGTGGATACAAAAGTGCTCCTAGGCCGAATGGGGTCAAACAGACTGGTAAATCAAGACTAAAATTGTCTCAGTAAAGTTGAATATCCTGCAGAAAATAGACTTTGCCAATGAACTCCTCTGTTCGATTCCATAGGTGTATTCAGGTGACACATGTATCAGGTCACACATTCAAGGAAATCTAGAAAAGGAATGAAAGCACAAATGTTGCCAGAAAGAAGGTAAATGTCACAGAAGGTGCTCCAAGAATATTTATACAAGAGCTGAAGACAGAAAAGAAAAAGTTTGCAGGTTGAAGCTCTTTTTAAACTAAAGATACTTTAGTACACACTTACAGTCACACACCCTAACTTAGATTTGGTCTAAAATGAATCTTGACATTACCTGCTTTTCTATTTTACCTTGTACAAAATGATTGGCATCTTTCTAGATAAAAAGTGTAAAGATGGCAGCATTCTTTGATATCACTAATAGCATTGATATATTTTTACTTGGCAGTGGACAATTACCAGCTGTCTACACTTCACACTTGTACAATAGGTGTTGGGTTTAGTGAAACAACTTCATTAAAAACAAACACATACAGATTTTACAGCATTCTACTGTAAATACTGTAGGAGAATTTCACACTTGTGCATTCTAAAATCTATTTAAAATAGTAAAGCTTGTGGCAGGAGCATGTTCATAAGTAAGTCTTTTAGACATTTGGTATGCCGTACATTTTGGAAACTAATTTGAAGCGTTGTTAAAAGGCTAATAGTGGCTTTGCCTGCTTTAATAGCAGCCTACAAAGCACTGTTCTTGGAAACTCCCTAAGATGTTTTCTGAATGTTATTTTATTGCAAGGTCTGATAATATTCTAAAGTGTATATTATCAACCCAACGAGAGTGATAAAATACTTACATTAGACAAAATCTAAGGTTAACTAACTGATGGCCTTGAACTCAAATGTCAACAATTGGCAAATCTGTTTCTTTTCTAAACATCTAAATTCTAGTTGCACCTCCTGCTCAACTCAGGGTTCAGGGCCTCCCATGCATCCAAAACTCAAAGTAATGATCTGAGCAACTCAGGCTGTTGCTAGGAATAACAAGCCTCTGTGAGCTATTATTTCCACAAACGACCGGAAAGAAAAGTCGCTTGCTGGAATAACAGCTCCCTGGACAGGAGGCTGTCGTGCAGACTGTGAAAACGATGGAGGCTGAGCGTTTAGCCAAGCAGAGGAAGAAGGAACACTAACACACACTGCTTGAGTTTACAGCGTGTGTGTGTGTGTGTTTGTGTGTGTGTGTGTGTGTG
>JAVKLF010000069.1:667684-679974 GCA_034783495.1 Millerichthys robustus | reverse complement strand
CACACACACACACACACACACACACACACACACACACACACACACACACACACACACACACACACACACACTGTCTTTTCAGAGCTACAATAAAAAATGTAAATACAGTTGTAAATAGAGTTGTAATATTAGTTGTAAATGATTCAAGTATTAAATGTCTAGTAAAGTTTAGTATACATTTATTTTTATTTTTTGTTAAAACAATAAAATTTCAATTTGTATATTCCAAGATTTGTATTTGCAAAATTGTTTAGTAAATATTTATTTAAATAAATCCTAGTGGAAAAGTGATCTTTATTTGTAGGTCATTTGGTTTCCTGATTGCATATTTTGTAGGGAGCCTGTATGTGCAACGTTCTTGTTTGCTGTAGTGCAGTTGTGTACTAATAGCACGTTGCTTATTATGCAAGTAGTATAGTTTATATAAAATAATTATATGCTTTTGTTATGATCTCTGTCTCATTTGTTGTGTTTTTGTGTTGCAGTCTGTTTTTTCCTGTTTTCTTCTTTTTCCGTTCTGTCTCTCCCCGTTCCAGCTCCGCCCTTACTCACCTGTTTGCCTTCTCAGGTGTTCCTCGTTGTCCTGTAATTAGTTGTCCTTATAATCTGTGTTCAGTTCTCTGTCCCTCTTCTTGTCATTGTGCTGTCTCCCCAGCCTGTGTTGAACGTTCCCTCGTGTTTCTCTGTGACTTTGCCAGTTATCTTTCCGGATTTCATGAGTGAGTTCTGTTTTTGCTGCCACGTCAGCCTTTTTGTTTTATAAAAAAAACAAAAAAAAAAACACTTTTTCCTCAAGCTTTGGAGTACACTTGATTTTTTTTTGGGTCTGCCTGCTTACCTTTTCCCTCACAGCTTTTAACATGAGTTTAAATAGAAATTGAGATTTGGGCTCCTCTTTTTTTTTAGTTGGGCGAGTTTTACGTTGTGTTTGGGCTGGAAACTGTCAGTCTAATCTGGCAAACCTGTGTGCAGCTCAGCTCAGACAACCTGACTGGCTGGTCGACAGCAGTGTGAGGTAGTAATTTTACATGTGTGCAAATAAATATTCAAATCTAAAAACTGGATTGGTTTCCTGTGTATAATTTGAGCTTTCAATTGACCACATTTCTTTCAGATGAATACATTTGCTGAATTGTACAGGCTGCTCTGGTAACTTGTGAAAATAAGTCAGTGTGTTGGTTTGTCATTATGAACAGTTTTGTTCCAATTTAACTACGGGACATTTGTTCATAATGTGTTTCCTTCAGTACCGATTAGTGTTGATACTAACTCAAACCAAACAATTATCAGATTAATGGAGCTGGGTATTAAGGGGCATGCAGCGGAGAGCTCTTAATGCGCTATAATTGGGATCTGATGGTCAGGGGCTGCTCATTAATTAACCCCCGCTGACAGAATCGTCAATAAAAGGCTGTTAACTACATGTTATTCACTGTACATGAAGATGGCAGCAGCCACTCTCTGCTGGAGCTGTTGTCAGCTGCAACTATAGGTGAATGATTGGACTGGGCCGGTGACACACTTTTTAAACCCTCCACCCCTCCTCCACCCAGTCACAACATCACAAAACAATACGTTGAGACAGCTTACGCTCAGTGGGGCTTTTTGAAACTCAAGATTCAAACAGAGAATAGCGTGTCTGTGCCAGAAGAGAAATGCAGCGCCTGCTGAGCCCTGGGGGCTTTGGCCAGATGAATTCAGTGCCCAGAGGTCTTGTCTATTTACTGGTTAGGGAAGACTAGTGAAGCCTGGCGCACTTCCTACCAATGAAAACACGTTTTTATACAAATGCAACAGACACTGGTAACAAAAAGGAGTATTATGTCAGCTTCATGGGACGTCTAACTTTAAGGATACGCAAGATCACGGAGAGACAAGGAAAATATATTTGGGAGTTTATTTTAGCTGAGCTTGATGTTCTACTCTAAAAGCAGCCCAGCAACCAGGCATATGTCCAGCCACCCCATCGAGCAGACAAATGACCAAAATGTTGGTGAAAAGGCACCAGCAGGGGACAGTCTGCACCTGGAACTTTTTTCATGCTTTTCAACAATTTACCCTCTTTTTTTCATGGTCCCTTTATTTATCACCAGGGGGTATAACACACTTTGAAAAAGAAAACATTTCCTACCAGCTCGCCTTAAGACAAGCCTTTGTTTCTTTGTCACTACCTCCTGTTGGCAGAACACTTTTTAATAACTGATAAATATTCTTTTTCCATCCAGGACACATCCATCACTACGGAAGCTGAAAAGAATTTGTTGATAGCAAACATAAATCAACAAAATGCCACTAAAGTGTCTAGACCCCCATAATGGATGTATACTGAAGCAGATATTTAGATGGCCAGTGGCTGACAGATGGACATAAAAATTCAGTGGCCAGAAATTGAATATAATCTAGGGCTGTGCAGTACAAAGGGATGCACAGGTGGAATACTTTATCCTTGTAAGTATATTAAGTCTTCTCAAATGTGTGGATTATTTGACATTTGACCGCCCCTTTAGCAATTTAAAACAAGGAAATTTCCAAATCTGAGTCTGTAGCATTCTGTGTTGCATGATCTTTGCATCATTGTTTAGCCAGCAGCTGTAAATCCTACTTCACCTTAAAATGTCTCAAAAGTAACTTGAAATTGTAAATATATATAGTTTTTTTTCCCAAAGAATATTTTCTTTACTCTGAAAAATCATTTTGCAGGGATATCCTGAGCGCCATCATTCGGGTGATATTTTCCCCATTTTTAATGTAAGTCAGCTCAAGAGTTTGCCAGCAAAAAAATTTATGAAAATATAAATAAAAATGTATTTTATGCACCTGTCTACGGAACCAAAAAAGTCACAATGACTACTTTTAAAATATGGTGATGTCTTAAAAAAATGTAATCTGATTCCATTATTGTTTAGAACCATAATTGAATATTTTTGTTTTCTAAATGTGTAATAATTTTACATCTTAAAGGTTTTAAAGTGCTAATAAGTACTAAGAATAGGAAGTGCACAAGCATTAAAAAGTAAAAAAAAAAAAAAGAATTCTTTCAACATTCCAGATGTATTACTCTTACTTCAAGATTAGACCACATACCAGCAATTTTAGAAGTTCTCAAACTCATACAAAATGCCCAAGATTTCTCAGAACACAAACAATCAATATAGAACTAAATCAAAAACATGTGCATAGCTTTTAAAAATGTAATTAAATTTTTCTAATCAAAGATAAACATTTAAACTAAATATCTTGTTTGGTTTCAGCTTGAACTGAAGGGGTGATTGTGCTGTGAGAAGTTTTGTGTGAATCTTATGAAACTCCATCCTGCAACCAAAATCTAAGTTCTTGAAATACGACCACTAACTGTGGTGTCATTTTCAGGGGTCAACATGAGGATCCATTTCCTAGTCGTTAAAGGAGGCGTAAGCAGGCTCAAGTGTGTAATGATCTGGTTACCCTGACATATGCAGAGAGGCCTGTGAGGCAACCGTGATGAGAGAGGACACCGGAATGCTGGCCTAAATTTCAAATATAGTAACCTTCTGGCTGCCAAGAAATATATTTACTATTTCTTTCCCTGCTTCTTCTAGAAACCACACAGGAATTAATTAATGTTCAAGCATATATACATGTAGATTTCCCACAAATTATTTAGCAAGCACTGGAACCTCCTCTGGTCAGTGCACTAAATCAAAATTATCACAAAAGTGAGGAAAGGAGGCTCAGACGGGTTTCAGAGGGAGTTCACTCTCTGTGTCCAGAGTCTAGAAATCTGCAGGACAATTCAACTATCCAGACAAGGGAATAGCTGTCAACTTTTGGAATGTTCCTGTGAAAATAAAGAAATGCTCCAGCCTTTCTGTGCCTCCCTTGTGTATCCCCCTCCAAACTCTCTGTTTTAAGTTCCCCTTTGCATGAGCCTTTATGTATAAAACAGTTGTTGCAGATTTGAGAGGAGAACTAAATCAGAATAATGTCTCCTCAAGGTTGGAGGTAGTCAGTTCTGGCCCTGAGAGTGCCATCTTTCAACTCCTCAGCAAAAACATGTGTTCAAGGTACTGTTACAGGAACTCATCCAAGTTAGTCGCAGGTCGTATTAATTACAAGTCTTTCATCATTGCGTTAAAAAAAGATTTTTTTTTTCTTGTCCAAGGCATATTGAAGTGCGAGCAATGCACACAGCATTGCCATCTGCTGTTATTTATTTTTTTCTTTTTTGTTTTCATAAAAAATATCAGGGCTAGCCTCCAACAGACTGAAATAGCTTTTTGACAACTTCTGTACTGTAACTGGTTTGGATTTATCTGTTTGTCCTGGTTCAGGTCATTTTGTGCAGACTGGAAATTTAGTATGTTCTTGGGCTGAAGATTCATGAAAGGCATTGGAAACTTCTTGTATCCTGCAAAATCTTGTCAAAGGAATTTACCAATTAATACTTTAAGGTTACCAGTGAGGAAAAAAAAAAAAATATATATATATATTTTTTACAAAGATCAAATAAAATAGGATATATCATCTCTTCCAAAAATGCACTTTTTGCCATATATGTTATAAGGAATTTTAAAAAGTTAACTTTTCTTGGAGTTTTCTCACACAAGATAAGTTTTTATGGCACACATTATATTATCTGCCTGCCTTTATACAGCTGGCATACTATAACTGAAATTAGTAGCACCAACGTGCTAAACAATTTACGTGTGACTGCTGTTATTTATGCATGTACAGTTGTGGTCAAAGGTTTACATCTATGTCTGTAATATAACTTAGGGCTCTTAATTATTTTTTGAGTCATTCTTTTTGCAGGGAAAATGATTATAGAACATACAACTTAAACGTCTTCAAACAAGAATTGATCTAAGGCCGGTTGCCTCCGATTTAAGCCTGTTTGCTGTTGCGATGACCCGGATAACTGAAAATTTGCACAGGCAACTTAAATTTTTCTTCAATTTTTACAAAGGCTGATTGGGTGCACTAGTTTGTGAATGAGATAGGGTCAGATTCACAGGGTCAGAATTATGCATTTATTATATAGTCACAACTATACTATGCATACATGCATTAACATAAATATTTTGTTTAAGATAACTGAATGTTCTGAAATGTCCTAACACGACAAGGTCAAGACCTGCTAACTTGTCATTGGTGACATTAACTGAAATGTACAGCTGCTCACATGGACAAACCAAGTACAATAATCCGAGGAGACAAAGACTGAGTTGTTTGGCCACAAAGACAAGACGTATGTTTGAAAGAGTTAATGGGAGGCTTTTAAAGCTAACTGTCTAACACAGTAGTGGTTGCAATTTGCTGTGGTGAAGTGCACAAATGAACTACAGCCAACCAGCTGAAACTCTTGAGGTTGTGAGGTGTTCTAATGTGACAATGATCCAAAAAACACATCAAAGCTTGTGTCTTAATTAAATAAAGCAGGCCAACATTACACATATGGCCTTGTTGCAAATTAGATAGCAAAATAAACTGCTAATATAAACATATTGATTATGTATTATTTTACATAAATGGTAAAACGAATCTTAGTATTTTCAATGGGTGTTCAATTATGTAAGAAGTACGGTACTTTAACCACTACCTATTGCGATTCTGAATTAAGGCCCAAGAGTTAGGGGTCGTTGTAGAGATAGGCTTTAAAGTACAACTTGGAAATGCCTTCAGCCTGACTAAACAATAGAAACATGTTGCCAAACCCAGTAAAGTTTCTTAGAGGTCAAGTGTAATTAGAGCGATAGTAAGAATTTCATGGCCTGAGCTGGCACCTGTTGCACTGCAGACTCTCTGGTATTGCTGCCTTGGCCGTATTTCAGAAACAGCGTGGCCATCAACTTGCAGATCCAGAAGCTGGCTGTCATCATAGGAAATTGCAAGGTGAATTTGTTATTAAATTCAGGGTGTGTGAGGAAAAAGGACCCATACTGTGCTTTGAGACATGTGGCTTTAGTGACTCTAATATGACCTTCATTCAATTTCCTACAAACCACAATATTAATGGGTCATGGCCTTTTGGTTTCTGTTGTCTTATTACAGAGCGTACAGATTATTCTAATTAGGAACAGCCCTTGACTTTGTAAAACTGCAAAATGTGTTTTATTTTATTGAAATCTTTGGACAGAAGCAGTGAGAGCTAAAATTTACCTTTAAACATCACACAGGGACATGGGTTACTAATATTGTACAGAAACTTACAGCAGCCAATACTTAGCTACAATATATATCTAGCCCAGTCCAAACTGTGCTAATTAAGACTGTTTTACAGATTAAAATTGATTTTTTCAATCCATTTATTTAAACAAAATGAATATGGTGTAGTGGTCACCCCAAAGGGGAAAAAAAAAACAAATAAATATTATTAAAAATGTTCTGGTAAACCATTAAGTGTCACAACTGTATATGCAATATAAACAGTTATTTTGTTTTACAAAAAGAAATTATTTAAGCAGGCCTGGAAGTCATCATCATTGTTAATGAAGAAAAATCACTAGCATGCATACATAAGCTGTCCCTATTTGTCTAAAAGAAGCTCCTGTCCACAATTTATCTTGGCCATTTTGGAGTCTATGTTTGCCTAATAAAGATTTGGAAGACGTCACCCTCTATATTGGGAAGATTCATCTATGGCCTTTGATATGACTTCATACATTTAAGTCTCTACACTTTATTTGTTTTTGTCAGAAGTAAGTTTGAAAACATTGGCGTTTCAACTTATATGAAATAGGTTTCTGACTTAATGCGAAGCAAAACCTCATTGACTTTGTGTCTTTCCATTTGTCTAAAATGCAGTTTCTTGTGCCATCTGATTAGTCCGTTGATTAACACATCTGAAGAAGAATTACAGCCACTGAAGCATTTCAAGGTCAAGTTGACTTTCCCTGTCGCCTCCTTAACGTGGCATGAAACCAATAATCCACTGGATGTAATGGAGTGACACAAGGCATCGCAGTTCTCTTGACCAGACGAGTTTGATCATGACCACTGAGCCAGAAAGTTAGTGCTGAACATCAGAATGCACACCAGGAGCCCTCCTCTATTTCAATGCGTGCCCTGACAGTCAGCATTTTGTTGATGAGGACCTAATAAGGTATGGCATGCCGTGACCCTGGACCATGCCTGCTGACAGCCTCCGATGACCCCCCCTCCCCCAACACTCTAAACCTCCACACCTTTCAAACATCCTCCGACTCTACCCTGCTTGAATCATCAGCCAGTTCCTTCGTCATGTAGGACTAAATGTCTTTCTACACTGGACCCAATTTTGACTATTATCTTGGAAGACCATTTCTCGAGTCAGATGGGTTTAACGGTTCAGTCTTTTCAACCAAATGGAAGTGACAGCCATGGTATGCATGGAATGAGACTGATGTGGCAAAAAGGCTCTGGTCATCTGTAAGTTGTAGCACACGGCACAAGTGGTGCATTGTAAAATGGGAAGAGCAGCCCGGCTGATAGCCTACAGGCATTTATAGAAGGTACAATCATGGCAGATTTTACATAACTACATAAACTACAAAATACACAAACTATCATTTAAATGTAAAACAAATGTTATTACTAGGTTGTTACATTTTAGAATGTATATTTTTGTGCAATTCATGGCAGAATTTTCTCAGTAATGACACTGTTTAAAAAGAGCCTTAATGTAACTGAATCATTAACCATTCAATCGATAAATCAACGTGGATCAATGTATTGTCATCCTCAAAATCTGTAACCATATTCTTGCAAAGTGCACAAACAGATGAGACGTATACATATTCATATAAATTACTAGTGAATAACCAAAGTGGGCATGTTCATCAGCGTATTAATTGCACTCATTGTTTACTTTTTTAAATGAATTGTATGTCAAGTATTGTTATCATCATCAACGTAAATACTCAGAATCAATGAAAACATGAAGAAGACAATCAAAGGTAAGATGTGCTCCAAAAGGGGCATTTAAATGCAAGTTTGTTTGAGATTCAATACATTCTAGTTTTACATATTTTTTTATACTCTATTAATGCATTTTGCACCCACTGGACAGCCTGGATGTAATCCTGATAACGAAAAGGATGAAAAAAACTACTAGTATGTAACATGCAAAATTTAAACAAATTTCCTTTTTTCTATTTAAACAATGTGCCTCACAGCTTGAGTGTTTAAACGTGATCAGTTGAAATCACAATTGCAAAGCAAGACAAAAGTGCAAGGTCGGCATTGCCAGATACAAACAAGACAACAATCATACCCACAAGTGTAAATATTTGCTCATAGGGTTGATGTTTTATTCAGGAGACGTCTGTGCCTCTTGGAATCAGCCTGTTGTTTTTTAGTCCAAACAGGAATTATTTAATAAAACTTTGCAAATGAAATAGCCAATACATTTCTGCTTTTTCATTAGCTTTCTTTCTTTATTTCATTTTAATCAGAGGCTATATCTAGCTCCATAACCTCAAATGGCTAATCTCCCAAGGTGCATCACTTCTTCTGCCAATTATGAGACAGACTGTGGCTTGTTTGCTTTCCTGATCTGAAATATTAATATCAGTTAGCCTTGTGAGATGCAAAAATGTTGACTCGGGGACATACTGATACCAGAAGCAAGGCCATAGCTTGACTAGAGCAGACAAGGCACCATTAAATAAAGGATGAGTTCAAAGGTTTTCAGAAGCTCTCTGACATGAAGTAATCATTGGACAAATAGGTGCACTCACACAAACAGTGACGTAAACAAAACCTGGTCTAAAATCAGTGCAGAAATTGTAGATCAAATCTCACACAACAATGCACAATCTTGCTCCATCTGTTAGCACTCAGAGTATGTGTTGACAGTAACTCTCAGCTACAACCACTTAAAATTTCAACATATATATGAATTTGTGGAAGAAGAATCAAATGAAAAAGTGGGTGGATTGTTTTGTATTTTATGTGTTACAACTGAACAATGTTGAGAGTTATTGTGAATGAGTTAAAAATAAAGTTTCACTTATCTGACTGTTTTGTTTCACTTAATGTGCCTTTTAATTCAGTGCACCTTACAAACTGAAAACTATGGTAAACTAAACTTGAAGCCTGTATCAGTGGCAACTTTTTAACATTCAAAATAAATAAATCAAAATGCCTCCAAAATTAAGAAAAAATGTTGCACTTGGGAAATTACCTCACATAAAAATTTTGAGAATAAAAACATTATTAAATTCCCATTAAAGAAGTTTTCAATATCTGTTCACGTGTTTTTACTTTTATTAAACATTGTGAAAAATGATAATACTCTTAGATTTTATGCAGTAATAGTTAAACAACCAGACAATGCAGAGCCAATTTAGAGGAAAACACAATCAAGTCTGTACAAAAGGAGAATGGCCTTGTACGTGCACACAACCTATTTGTAAAGGATTATTCTTCCTTCATTAAGCCTTAGCTGTATCATAAACTAAACTTCCTCTAAGTCAGAGAAATTGGCCCTTTGCTGATGTTTTTGTCATTAAATTACCTTCACCTCGTACATCATTTCCACCTAAAAGCAGAGTATATCAGGACGGGAGAAAAAAATCAATTACACCTTGCACTTCTGTGTCCATGGTGAGGCTTTTCAGCTCTGAAACCTAATTAAATTAGGCTCAAAGGGATAGGGACTGGAAGCACATTCAGGGCACTCGATGATTAGCGCATCGATTTATTAAAATGGGCCAGCCAGCCAGCCAAGACAAGACCCTTTTCCCCGCTGGGGTCTTGTTTACTCAAGGCTGAGACAGTTAAAACCGTTCTGCTCTCCACTTCGGTGCACTGTGCACAGGAGTTAATTAGTTGTGAACGAACAAGCGTTTCAGAAATAGAGTTAGAGCTGGATATAACAGGCGCTGCTTGGTCCACAGTGGTCTAACAGTAATGAACAGCCAACAAATTAGACTGGGGCCGTGCGTGCTTATTTCTACCATGTCAAGCAAAAGATAAAAAAAATATGTTTTATCATGACAAAAATGAAAAGTGTAGTGAAAAGAATTTCATCAGCTGGAGTCAAATGAAGTCCTGTTGTTCTTTTCTTCATTAAGAACTGAGTTCAGATATTGCAAGCAAAATACATGCAAAACAATACACCTACAGTACGTGCTCACATGTACATGCACGAAAAGATGTGTTCTGAACATGGTGGCACAAGAGTATGGTGTTAAGTCACGATAACCTAAACCAGGAAAAGTTAAGCAAACAGCCGAAGTCAGAGGTTCTTCAGGTCTTTTAAAGAATCTGCTTCCACCATGGGCCTTCAGGATTTCCTGGCACCGGTTCAGTGTGTCAGCAAACTTGCTTTCTATTGGAAGTATGTGCATTACACAGAAACAACACTGAATTATAGTGCTGTGAAAATGAAAGTCTATCCTCTTTTAGTTTTAAGGTTTTACAAATTAGGACGCAAAAAAAATCCCCGGTCCTAGAATCTAAAATGACTTAAATCTAACCTCAACTGTATGAATCACAGAACAGATTCCAGAATGTCATTATGTATGAAACAAAAACAAAGTGAACCTTTGCTGTTTCTACAGGATTTATAAAAGGGAAAGTAGCAGCAAGGCATTGCTTTTCAAATAAATTAACATTAATACATTAACAGTTTGACAGTGTCTCCAAAAGCAAAAGTTTTGACAGTTTGCTGCTGTGGAGCTCACAGGTGTGTGATAACACCACGTCAAGATGGAAAGACATCTTGAAAAACTATGGAGAAGCATCTGTTGCTGTTCATTAATATAGGGAGGGCCAAAAGTCATTTCTAAACAACTTGGACTCCATTATTCTAAACTGAGGAATATATTTACAAGAAGAGAATGTTTAAGACCGCTACTAGTTTTTCCAGTAATGGTCATGCAGCAACTTCACCCCAGAGCCAGAGTTTAAGAAATGACAAAACAAAAAATACATGATTAAAACAAGAGCGCTATCTCAGCCTCTGCAGACCTCATGTAGCAAGTTAAATGTTGAAGTTAATAAAAGTCAGTCTTGCAAAGGTTTGCCATTAGAAAGTCTTTTCTCTCTAAAAATATCATAACAGCTTGACTTAGGTTTGCCACGATTAGTGCATTTGACACAGAAAGTGAGTTACCATTCTTTATTCTCATAAACTCAGGACTCCCAGGAATCTCCAAAACACTTGGAACCTTCATCAAAGATTAACTCAAGCAAACACTAACCCAAGACAGGCAAGTACCTGTACACAAGACACATCGCTTCTGCAAAGCTGACGCAGAGAAAAGGCCCTTTTAAAGGCAAAGGCATGATTACTAGTGCAGGGACACACGTGGAAGCTTAAACAGGGGCAGGTGTGCAGCATAAAACAGAGGAAAGAATCACAACAAAATAAAGGGGGAAATAAACCCAAATCCTCACAAGCTTGGCAACGTTTTATCTGAATAAACCACATAATTTCTGGAACTATATCCTGTAGATGGATGAGACTAAAGTAGAGACATTTGGCTATAATGCACAGGGTCATACTTGGAACAAACTAAAACAACTAAAAAAACAGTCAGTTCAAACAACTCATACCAACTGTCATGCATGGCAATGGAGGACTGATGATTTTGTCTTGTTTTGCAGCCAGAGGACCCCAAAGGATTGTAAAGTCAAATGTGAATCCGAAAAAACAATGATCCCAAAAACAGCAAAGTTTAAAAAAATTGGGACTTTATGTGACCGAACTGGGAATCCAACAGCTTTTATAGTTCAGGTTTTATTTTGAGGGGACTTCACAGTGGAATGTCCAACTATGATGTACAGCACTCCAGCTGTCTTCCCTTTCCAAAAGCTTCTCAGAGCTCATCTCAACTCTTCAGTCCTTACACTTATACAGTTTATGCATCAAAATGTTAGCATTTTGTCAGCTTAAATTATTACTAAATCGAGTCCAAAATACTCAGTTTTATTGAAGGATGATGGATGTTAGAATTATTTTGGCACTTTTCAAAATGTCTTCCAAAATCTGTTTTCAGTTTCTTGCGGAGCACTTTGACTGCAGTGAGATGACCTTGTAAAATCATGAATTATTCTTTTTAATGCTAGTCAAAGAAATAATCTAATGTAAAGCCTAAACATAATGAAGGAGCTTCTAAAGTGCAGGTGTGTGAGGAAATCTTAGTGACAAGGAACATTAAATCTCAAAACAATGTTATTGTTAATACTTGTGTTTATGCATTCTTTAGCTATTACTTAGTGCTTACCATGATGACTTTGTTTGGATTGCTACATTCTTTCTCATATTTCCTGTGGACTGGAAGCCTGGTGATGAGTGTGCGTAGATGGGGGGGGGGGGGGGGGTG